>JAXRKO010001571.1:0-14767 GCA_037039905.1 Formica aserva
AAATTATTTAAATTTAAAGATACTATTGATTCTTATGGAAAATCGCGTATTGTAGCACTTATTGACAAATTTGACAAAGAAAAAACATTGCCAACAAAATAAAAATTTTCATATATTTTAAAAAAACTCTAATAAATATTTGTGCAAAACTTGATCTAGATCCACTTATTCATTTAAAAGTTATTTATTTATTAAAAATTGTAGAAAAATATTATCTGTTTCTCTCTCTTTCTTTCTGTAAATTACTTGTTTTTTTTTGTATCTTGCAGTTGATATCAGGAGGTATTCACGATCAAAAGTTTTCCTCATAAATTAGAAAAAATATTAATTACAACTATTTTTTTTTACGAAGACGTTAAAAACATATTATTTTGTGATACTTTAATTCTTTTTATAATCCGGATTTATTTATTTAGTTTTTCAAACAATATAAACATAAAAAATATTTTCTTTTTAATTATGACAGTTTTTTACTACTATTGTACATTCAAAACATCCTTAATGATTTCTCGTCTGTTTCCTTTTTTACGAAGAGAAAATTGAATTCGACTTTTACAGTTTTTTAAAGATAAACAAGATCAAGAAATGAAATCTTTATTATAAAGTTAAAATCTTCATCATAAAAATATATAGATTAGTAGATAATGATTCAAATTGTGAAAAGTTCACCTCTATTAAGCTAACAGGATCAAATCAGGAAATATTTCTCAACGATAATGATAATTTGGTTTCTTTGAATATTCAACTGCAAATAAGAGGATGGAAGCCAATTTGTAAAAGAAAGAAACCAATCCTATTTCGTTTGATCCCTCTTTTCTTTTTATTTCCGACTTTCTTTGAAATCCTGTCAGGAATATATAGAGCACTCGAGAAACAAGATATTTTTTGCTGACGTAACTTTTTCAGAAAATGTCTGTCGAGCAAAACATTAAATTTAATTGCAATTTGCATAAAATTGGATACTGTAAAATATGCTTCTAAAAGATTCTATAAAGTGAGATTTTATTGTTAGCCATCAATCTCAGAGAAAAAAATTTTATTACGAAAGTAAAGAAGTTAATTTTATTTTCATATATTTATAAATATATGTACTATAAAAATTTCTTTTAACATTACAATAATAAATATTGTCAAAATAAATGATTTTATTGTAAGTTAATATATTCATATAAATTAGATTATTTTGTGAAATTCTACAATACATAACAAAAACTGTTAAAAAAATTTGTTATTTAAAAAGTATGTAACAAGACTCAATAACAAAGAATATCGAAACCTTTCGTGCATGAAAATTTGGAATGATTTTAAATATATTTATCAGATCAATCAGATCAAGTATACACACATACAGTGAAAAAGACGTCTGTATAAAAATTGGCGTCGTCTGTCTGACATCGCGATAAAAAGGAGATCGAGAATTGTTGGTAGACGGATTTTAGACTTTCATAGTCGCGAATTTGCCGAGAGAGAAGTGTCAGAAAGAAAGACAAACAAAGATAGGATTGAATCCGATGCCGTACTCTTCGTAAAGTGCTCGTCGTACAATCAAACAAACCATTTCCGGCTTCCTGCCTTCATGGCGACGTTTGCACTTTTTTCGCGTGAAACTTTGAACCAAAACAAATCCTGCGTTTGGCCTTAGATTGGAAAAATATGAACAAATATCTTATCTCTGTTGAAATTAGTCATTTTTTCTTGATAAAACAAAAATTAAAATATTGCTGCTTGCTTACAAAATATTATTTAATATCCACAATTAAAAATTTATATAGGTAATTTCATCAAGCTTTAATAGATAATGAAATATTTTTTTGATAATTTAAATTTTAATTATTGATAATTTATATAAAATTTAAATTAATTGAGATTTTTTTTATATTTAAGAGAAGAAACTGTCCCACTTAATTTTATATCAAAACTGTCGTATTATTTCAATAAACAATTGTACTGTACTATAATAAAATACAGTAACAGTATTTTACTGACAGTTTTGATATAAAATTAAGGGGGACAGTTTCTTCTCTTAGATATAAAAAAAATCTCAATTAATTTAAATTTTATATAAATTATCAATAATTTAAATTTAAATTATCAAAAAAATATTTCATTATCTATTAAAGCTTGATGAAATTACCTATATAAATTTTTAAATCATCGCATACAATTCCTTAATAAAACAACCATTCACATTGTTGACATTTGAGACGAGCTTGCTTTTCACTCGCATCATCTCGCACAAAATGGCTTGGCAATAACAATAATTCGCGCGTAAAATAATGCGTTTATTTTCTCGCTGAATGGTTTAAAACCATATTCCGTGTCCCAATGACAGTTTAAATTCATCCGCCATATTTCGACACACATAAAGTTTTATGGAACTGTGTCGGTTTGACCAAGTTTCTGCATGATATTGAATCGGAGAAGCGTTATCGATTTTTCAATAGTGTCATCGAGGATTCACGAAGAGTATCGTTTGCTTCTCACCGTGAAGAATGGAACAGATATTGCTTGAGATGAAACACGTCATTGTTGCAGTACATATACGACTAGATGTGAAAAGAATAGCATAATTCTATATAATCACATAGAGAAAGGAAATTATAGTTATATTATATAATTATAAAATTATTTTTTTAATTGCTAATTGAAAAGAGTGTCTCATCTTAAATATTATCTCCCATTATTTCCAATTGAAATAACTTTAATTATAGAATTATATAATTATATCTTTATAGAAGAGAAGATCTGTGTGAAGCTACTACTAGTACAAATATGTATCTGGATACTGGATACTCGCGCTGTTTCTGTCGATCAGAAGAGACAGCGGCTGCTCTTTGTTTCCAGCGATGCAATTTCTCAGTTCTCCGCATGTTGGTAAGTTATCCGCGGATCGAATGCCGTGAGGGTTCACAATAAGAAATCGAACGCGGCAAACAATCGTGTGAAAAATGATAACGCTAACTCAACGAAACAGAGTTTGATCGACAAGGAGAAGAAATCTGAGAATTACTAAGATGGAAGATACTAAGATATACAGAACAATATAAACTCTTAAGAAAAAAAGAAAACTCGCGATACTTTCGATTATATCAGAGTGTCTATCCAAAGCTTGTAAAAACATTCCTTGAGAATTCCCTGATTTTTCAAGTAATTTGTTCAAAATTCCAGGTAAAATTAGAGAAGTTTTAAATAAAACTTTTTAAAATAAATTTTTTTTGTATGCGTTTTCTAATGCTTTTCACTCATACAAAGAAAAAATAAACCACTTAAATTTTAAATATTAAATTTAAAAATGTATCGAAAACAACTGAATGACTTTTGTAAGGTAAGCATTTTTCATTTACATAATATTTTTATTTTCTATCATTAATTTTAAAAATTACAATAAAAAATATGTATTCAGTATTTTTTGTTATGACAATGAACATATAATCAAAGAGAAAAAGATATATATTTATAATAAATTTGAAACATATAATTCACAATCATTGACCAATCAGATTACCGATGCTTGCAATATAAATACAAAATCATCAAAGAGAGAATTTTTGAAAAAATTCCCTGAGTTCGAATAAAATTCCATGAGAATTCCCTGATTTTTCAAGATAAAAACGGAATCTCTGAAAATTCCAGGTTTTCTAGGTTTTTCCAAGGAGTAGACCCTGTTATATTTATTTTATAATCCAGCTTAAAAAACAAGAACAGCTATTTTGCAATTTTTTTGTATGTGTTATAGTTTATGTCATTCTCTAAATCCCCGACACATTGTTATGATAATTAAATGGCAAATTAACTAATTTGAGAGAACGTGCTTTCACTTCCTGCATCGCCATTAAACAAGCCATCGACTATTCAACGGTACGGTACAATCACCAGTGCAGATTAGGTGATAAACTTACTCCTGTGGTGTGACCCATTTCCACCTGTGCATTTGTCTATTATGAAAACGTGATTTCATGCCAAGCCCCAGTAATCATGCCAATAAACTCTCACCGAACATATTGTCTAAACCATTCTGCGCTTCAATTAAATCCAATGAAATCATGATCTATTTTTTCGCGATCGAATAATTTTTAAATAATATATTTAAAATGTAATTCATTTATATCTCGCAACAAAGTAGATCTATTTTCTAAACGTAATGACTTTATAAATGATGAAATAATTTAATCTTACAATTTAATGATTTATAGAAATAATATTCCAGTAAATCAAGTTTACAATCATCGCATAATGATATTCGCAATCTTAATGGCAGAATAAACAAGATATGGTCCCAATTTTATATACATACAAAAAATTAATAAAAGTATGAATATAAAATATAATATCCTCACCCATATTAACCTGGCACCCCCACCACGAAAAATCGGGTTCGGCCATAGTGCATAATTAAGTGCTAATTTGTTGCTAATTTATTGCTCTAAGTTCGAATTTATTGCTCCTACCCGTTAGCAGGAAAATGATATTAAAGATGGGGGTGCTGACTTGCCATTAAGCTAGCACCCCCACTTCCGAAAAACACTTATAGCGAGTCGCAAATCATAAAACAAATACACTAGAATTTATTGCTAATTAATTGCTCGAAGATACTGCAAACAGATTCCGAAAATATTAAATTTTTAATTAACCACCAATATGACATACTTTGAACATATAAAGTAAAATCATCAAAAATAAGTAACTAACAATATTAATTTGTTACAATATTGTATTCTGCATTAAATGCTCTCAAAACAAACCATTTCCGAATTTATTGCTTGCAGTTTAATTAGAAAAATCGACCCGAACGAGTGGCGGTGCTAGCTTACCTACAAGAGTAAACTATATCAACGCAATTAGTTGCTGTTATTATTTTGGTCTTAAAATGTTTCCCTAATTTGTTGCTCGCAAGATATATAATATCAAATTTATTGCTCCACGTTTGACTTAGAGAAATCGACCCGAAATAGTGGCGGTGCTAGCGTTCGTACAAGAGTAAAGTACATGAACGTAATTAGTTGCTGTAATTATTTTGGTCTCAAAATGTTTCCCTAATTCGTTGCTCGCAAGATATAAAATATCGAATTTATTGCTCCACGTTTGACTTAGAAAAATCGACCCGAAATAGTGGCGGTGCTAGCGTTCGTACAAGAGTAAAGTACATGAACGCAATTAGTTGCTGTTATTATTTTGGTCTTAAAATGTTTCTCTAATTTGTTGCTCTCAAGATATATAATATCAAATTTATTGCTCCACGTTTGACTTAGAAAAATCGATTCCGAAATAGTGGCGGTGCTAGCGTTCGTACAAGAGTAAAGTACATGAACGCAATTAGTTGCTGTAATGATTTCGGTCTCAAAATGTTTCCCTAATTTGTTGCTCGCAAGATATAAAATATCGAATTTATTGCTCCACGTTTGACTTAGAAAAATCGACCCGAAATAGTGGCGGTGCTAGCGTTCGTACAAGAGTAAAGTACATGAACGCAATTAGTTGCTGTTATTATTTTGGTCTTAAAATGTTTCTCTAATTTGTTGCTCTCAAGATATATAATATCAAATTTATTGCTCCACGTTTGACTTAGAAAAATCGACCCGAAATAGTGGCGGTGCTAGCGTTCGTACAAGAATAAAGTACATGAACGCAATTAGTTGCTGTTATTATTTTGGTCTTAAAATGTTTCTCTAATTTGTTGCTCTCAAGATATAAAATATCGAATTTATTGCTCCACGTTTGACTTAGAAAAATCGACCCGAAATAGTGGCGGTGCTAGCGTTCGTACAAGAGTAAAGTACATGAACGCAATTAGTTGCTGTAATGATTTTGGTCTCAAAACGTTTCTCTAATTTGTTGCTCTCAAAATATATAATATCGAATTTATTGCTCCACGTTTGACTTAGAAAAATCCATCGAACCTGTGGCCGGTGCTAGCTTACCTACACGATTTTTCTAAGTTAAACGTTCAGCAATAAATTCGATATTGTATATCTTGAGAGCAACAAATTAGAGAAACATTTTAAGACCAAAATAATAACAGCAACTAATTGCGTTCATGTACTTTACTCTTGTACGAAAGCTAGCACCGCCACTCTTTCGGTCGATTTTTCTAAGTCAAACGTGAAGCAATAAATTCGATATTTTATATCTTGAGAGCAACAAATTATAGAAACGTTTTGAGACCAAAATCATTACAGCAACTAATTGCGTTCATGTACTTTACTCTTGTACGAAAGCTAGCACCGCCACTCTTTCGGTCGATTTTTCTAAGTCAAACGTGGAGCAATAAATTCGATATTTTATATCTTGAGAGCAACAAATTAGAGAAACGTTTTGAGACCAAAATCATTACAGCAACTAATTGCGTTCATGTACTTTACTCTTGTACGAACGCTAGCACCGCCACTATTTCGGTCGATTTTTCTAAGTCAAACGTGGAGCAATAAATTCGATATTTTATATCTTGAGAGCAACAAATTAGAGAAACATTTTAAGACCAAAATAATAACAGCAACTAATTGCGTTCATGTACTTTACTCTTGTACGAACGCTAGCACCGCCACTCTTTCGGTCGATTTTTCTAAGTCAAACGTGGAGCAATAAATTCGATATTATATATTTTGAGAGCAACAAATTAGAGAAACGTTTTGAGACCAAAATCATTACAGCAACTAATTGCGTTCATGTACTTTACTCTTGTACGAACGCTAGCACCGCCACTCTTTCGGTCGATTTTTCTAAGTCAAACGTGGAGCAATAAATTCGATATTTTATATCTTGAGAGCAACAAATTAGGGAAACATTTTAAGACCAAAATAATAACAGCAACTAATTGCGTTCATGTACTTTACTCTTGTACGAACGCTAGCACCGCCACTCTTTCGGTCGATTTTTCTAAGTCAAACGTGGAGCAATAAATTCGATATTATATATTTTGAGAGCAACAAATTAGAGAAACGTTTTGAGACCAAAATCATTACAGCAACTAATTGCGTTCATGTACTTTACTCTTGTACGAACGCTAGCACCGCCACTCTTTCGGTCGATTTTTCTAAGTCAAACGTGGAGCAATAAATTCGATATTTTATATCTTGAGAGCAACAAATTAGGGAAACATTTTAAGACCAAAATAATAACAGCAACTAATTGCGTTCATGTACTTTACTCTTGTACGAACGCTAGCACCGCCACTCTTTCGGTCGATTTTTCTAAGTCAAACGTGGAGCAATAAATTCGATATTATATATTTTGAGAGCAACAAATTAGAGAAACGTTTTGAGACCAAAATCATTACAGCAACTAATTGTGTTCATGTACTTTACTCTTGTACGAACGCTAGCACCGCCACTATTTCGGGTCGATTTTTCTAAGTCAAACGTGGAGCAATAAATTTGATATTATATATCTTGAGAGCAACAAATTAGGGAAACATTTTAAGACCAAAATAATAACAGCAACTAATTGCGTTGATATAGTTTACTCTTGTAGGTAAGCTAGCACCGCCACTCGTTCGGGTCGATTTTTCTAATTAAACTGCAAGCAATAAATTCGGAAATGGTTTGTTTTGAGAGCATTTAATGCAGAATACAATATTGTAACAAATTAATATTGTTAGTTACTTATTTTTGATGATTTTACTTTATATGTTCATAGTATGTCATATTGGTGGTCAATTAAAAATTTAATATTTGCGAAATCTGTTTGCAGTATCTTCGAGCAATTAATTAGCAATAAATTCTAGTATATTTGTTTTATGATTTGCGACTCGCTATAAGTGTTTTTCGGAAGTGGGGGTGCTAGCTTAATGGCAAGTCAGCACCCCCATCTTTAATATCATTTTCCTGCTAACGGGTAGGAGCAATAAATTCGAACTTAGAGCAATAAATTAGCAACAAATTAGCACTTAATTATGCACTATGGCCGAACCCGATTTTTCGTGGTGGGGGTGCCAGGTTAATAGGGGTAATATCCTCGCTTTCACTTGTCACTTCGCGAACGTCGGATTGAAACTTATACATATTTGCCGAGAAAATCCGTTATAGATTTCCGACAAATAAGAAATAAATACGGCAAACGATCAGAATAGAAAATCACATTCAAAGTTATAGCGGCAGTAACAATTCTAGACAGATCAATGTCGGGAACAGAGTTTATATATGCTCGAACAAATATAAAACAGTCGACGAGAGAGGTCAACTGCAGCATTGATTTCCAAGCTGCAGATTCAAGAAAATGTTCCATGATTCGGATAAGAATTATCTCCAATAGCTAATCCAAAATTTCAATTTAATGCCAGATATTAATTTTACTTATTATGTATACTCTTCTTAATCGAATTTTAGCGGATAATACGAATTTAAAAAAATTTGAAAACACTCAAGAATTGAAAGAAGTGATTGTATATTTCCGCTTGGGTGTCAACTCTAATCTTGTAAAAATATTCCCTGATCTTCCAGACATTTTTATTCAAAATTCCAGGTAAAGAAAATATTTTAAAGATATATTGGTGTGCAACTTTTTTAATTAAGTTCTTTTATTGTATATATTTTTCAATGTTTTTCATTCATATGAAGGAAAAACATTGAGGAAAAACATGTAGGGAAAACCTCTTAAGTTTCAAGTGCTATATTTATAAATATATTGAAAAAATACTGAATAACTTTCGTAAGATAAGTATTTTTCATTTGCATATAAAATTTTCATTTTTTTGTCACTAAAAATTACAATAAAAGGTATGTACTGTATATTCAATATTTTGTTAAGACATTAAATATATAATATAAACAGACATTAAATATATAAACAAATATAAATATATATTTATAATATATTTTAAACACATTATTTACCTAGCTTGTCGACTATTTACAATATAAGAACAAAAATATCAAACAGAGAATTTTTTTAAGAAATTCTCTGACCCGCAATAAAATTCCATAAGAATTCCATGATTTTTCCAGGTACAAAAGAAATCCGTGAAAATACCAGCTTTTTCATATTTTTCCAGGGAGTAAACACTATGTTCCGCGAGTGCATCTCTTTTTCTGCTCCGCCTTTTGAACTTGCATCATACAAATGCACTTTAAGCGCGGTACGAATCGCTCTGTAAATCGTCTAGATGTGGACTAGATTCGAGTCGGTGAAATTCTCCCTTAAAATCCTCTCAGGGCGATCTGCCAGGAATGGTACATAAATGTGTATTGAAATATGCCTCAAACGTATATATACCTAGTATATTTCAAACGATGTACAACACTAAAGGAAAAAAAACTCATCTCGCAATAAATGATTGAAGATAAACGTCAAAAGTTTAGAGATCGGTCATTTGTCAATCAGCTCGATGATCGTAATTCCCTTGGAATAAAAAGATCGCAAATATATTGTTGTCAAACGTATATATACCTAATATATCTCAAACGATGTACAACACTAAAGGAAGAAAACTCATCTCACAATAAATGATTGAAGATAAACGTCAAAAGTTTAGAAATCGGTCATTTGTCAATCAGCTCGATGATTGTAATTCCCTTGGAATAAAAAAAACGCAAATATATTGTTGTTGAACACGCATAACCCTGCCGCTATAATATTAACAATCAGACAGCCAGTTACATATGCTCTTCGAATTACATACATCAGCCGATGCGACGCAGCATCGTATAACGCAAACCTATATTCTCCGACCGTGTATCGATCCACCCCGATGATATGCATATTCCTGCTCTCATTGCATAATAAGAGAGTTAAGATTAATTCCCATTCTCGATCTTATTACACGTTATTACGTAGAATAACTTTCATTCGCATTATGCGAAATGTTGTCGATAAGATCTTGCGCTAATATGATCAAATATATTATTACGATATTGTGTCCATAAATAAATGTTTAAATAAACGATCAAAATTAATTATGTAACTCTTTCATTTATCTTTCAAAGAAATATCTTTGATAATATTATACATCAATCACACAGTTAGAAAATTTGTTTACTTATTAAAAAATATGCCGGTTAAAATTTTTGCGTTAAATATTTAACACATTCATGTGTTAATGTAACATACTGCTGTTGTGTTAATTGAACTCAAGTGTTAAATTATTAAAATAACTGAAAAAAGTATAAAAATAATACAATGCGCACCTATTTTTAATTTTACACAATAGATATGTTCTGTATTATTAGTGATAAGATTTATCTGTTAAAATTTACAGAAAAAAATGTTGATTTTATTCTGCATTAGAAGTGACAATGACTACAGACCGTCAATAAGATTTGTCCAAGTTAATTTTATCATTAAAAATATATTGATTTTACACAAAATTTATTTCAAATTACTTTGATATTTGCATTTATTTTATGTTAAAATATTAACATAGTATTAATGTCACCATTTAACATATCCATATTATGTTAAATTAATACAAAAATTTGTGTGGACCGTTTGGGACATGTGATATCTGTTAAATTTGACACGAATTTTTCAACTGTGCAAAGATTTTTCAATTCGAATTCGTACGTGTTTGAAAATCACAACCGTAAGCTTGTAGCTCTGAATCATTCTGTATTTACACGAATGTATCCCCAATTTCGTTTTTACGACAGAGGAAATCAGTTTTATAGCAACGGCGATAAGATCATACGTTACAAGGAAACGCGTGAGCCGAATTTTAATCACGAAACACATAGAGACAGGTGAATCGACGAAAATCGAGCGTTTCTTATCATCGAACGAACCGTGCTTCGATTTTACGATACGGACATCGGTAAAATATATTTCGCAATTTGCACATTGGGCAAATATTGCTATCAAAATTGATGGCTGGACGAGTCTGCCAAGAAATTATTCCGCAAATCACGTTAACAAGAGGGAAAATTAAATTAAATCATAATTAAAATAATAACAATTATCAAATGATAATATCTCTCCTTGAGATCTTTTGATAATCAGATTTAAATAAATAAAAAGAAAATTGAATCACACATAGCGAGATAAAATACGTTTCTTCAATCCAGGATGTCTACTCAAATCTTGTAAAAAAATTCCCTGGAAATTCCCTGACCTTTTATTCAAAATTTTAGGTAAAGAAAATATTTTAAAGATTTTTTGATGCAATTTCCTAAAATAAATTGTTTTATTGTATGCGTTTTCTAATGTGTTTCACTCATATGAAAGAAAAACACAAAGCCACTTAAGTTTCAAGTGTTAGATTTACAAATGTACTGAAAAAAAACTGAATAGTTTTTGTTAAGATATAAATTTTTAACTTGCATAACCTTTTTCACTTTTTATAACTAAAAATTAAAATTAAAAAAATGTATTGCACATTCAATATTTTGTTAAGACATTGAATATATAAACAGAGATAGATATATATTTAAAATATATTTTAAACTTATAATACACAACTTGACTTATCGGCGGATTGTCTACTGCTTACAATATAAAAGCAAAAATATCAGAGAATTTTTTTTTTTAAATTCCCTGAGTCCCAATAAAATTCCATGAGAATTTCCTGATTTCTCCAGATACAAAAAAATTCCCGAAAATTTCAAGTTTTCCATGTTTCTCCAAGGAGTAGATACCCTGTCAATCTCTCCCAATTCCCAATTTGAGATCACCAATCGCCCAAAATTACACATACACACAATGGCGCAACACGAGGCTCTTACCAAAAACAGCCGCGGTATCCAGATCATTCAGACAGAGGACCTTCTTGCGCACAAAAAAGCCTTATCTCTCATTACTTCCGTGCTCATTAGCTTCGCGATCAGTCCTTTTTATTCCCGTTATCGTTTAGAGCGAAACGCGCGCGAACGTCACGAGGGGAAACCTCCGGAAGGACTGTTCGCCGACTTCGTCCAACGTTCAAAGGAGACCGAAGGAAAGAACTTCGCACACTGTTTCGTATGTGGATCGCCGCGGTCCACGCGTCGATGACCACGTTCACCATTTCGAGCTCGACCAACGCAGTCGTCGAGAGCCGACGATTGCACAAACGTCAAAAGGAACGCGTCCGAAGAAGGCGAATAGCCGATAGCGATTTGCACTAGGAAGCATCGATACTCTGATATGGAATGCGCTTTCTTGCGCTCGGTAGCGATGTCAGCAATCAGTGACGGAGCCAAGAGGATGGATTACGGTATCCTAATCATTAACTGATGTAAGAAAAGTCAAGCAAAATTTTAAAAATTATTGTATCAGCAGGTAATATGTGTTATATATAATACATATGCAGAAGAAATTATATAATATACAAATTATATATGAAAAATTATTTACGAAAAATATTATTTTGCAAAATAATATAAAATAAAAATTAATAATATAGAATAAATATATAATAATAATATGAATAATATAGAATAACAAAAATTTACGGATTGCTGTGAGAGAGGAGGGGGGGGGGGGAGAGAGAGAGAGAGAGGAAAGCATATTATTATAATATTAATTCAATAAACCTCGACGTTAATATGCGAAACGAAGAAGATGTCAGTTTTAAAAAGTTATAGGCCAGATGTAGATGAATCATTTTTTTTCTAATTCAGCTATATATTACAGCATCGCGATATTCCGGCTGCCAGTTGCTATCCTGCTTAGGTTAACTGTACCGCGACGTATTTACGTAATCATCATTTTCGTAATTAACGCAGCAAATTATGATGGACTTCGTTAAAAGCGCGCGGGCGCGTTTGTATTAAAAATTTCCAGCTGATGATTTCCGCGCATCGACAGTTCGTTTTTCTTTATTTTAGCCTCGCTCATGGAAGAAAAAGAATCATGACGATCGACTCTACGACAAGAGATCATCGGTGAGTGTGCGTATCGTAAATCGGGGATACTGATGGACCTGAAGAAGGTTGAGCAGTAGGGAAGTTACTGTCGATCGATCATTCTTTGGCATAAAAAAGACGAGCTACGAGTTGCCACGGTCATGATCATCCTATCAAGACTACGGTAGTACAAGTTTTTACCTTGGCTCGTCGATTCCATGCGTGGAAATAATAATTAACGAGCAATACATAATTAACGGTATTACGTAACTACTCCGGGAAAACTTTTCTTCATCATAAGTTTAAAATTTCCTTTCGTAAAAAAACGCGGTTTTATATTCTTTTGAATTGTAAGTTTATTGGACATAAAATATATATGATAAATTTTGTTAACCTTATAAACACAGTTTTTAAGGAAAAATTATTTGGCACAATCTAAATAAGGAAATCATTTGAGATTATTAAAATTACTATTCAAAATGTCTATCCAAAGCTTGTAAAAAAATTCCTAGAGAATCTCCTGATTTTTCAGATGATTTGTTCAAAATTCCAAGTAAAATTAGAGAATTTTTAGATGGAACTTTTCTAAAATAAGTTTTTTTGCGTACGTTTTCTGATGCTTGTCACTCATACAAAAAAAATAAGCCACACTTAAATTTTAAATATTAATTTTAAAAATGTACTGAAAAGAACTAAGTAACTTTTGTAAGATAAGCATTTCTCATTTGGATAACATTTTTATTTTTTATCATTAATTGTAAGAATTACAATAAAAAATGTGTATTCAGTATTGTGTATTCAGTATTTTTTGCTATGATAATGAACATATAATCAAAGAGAAAGATATATATTTGTAATATATTTAAAACATATAATTCACAATCATTGGCCAATCAGATTGCCGAAGCTTGCAATATAAGAACAAAATGATCAAAGAGAGAATTTTTGAAAAAATTCCCTGGGTTCGAATAAAATTCCATGAGAGTTTCCTGATGTTTCAAGGTAAAAACAAAATCCCTGAGAATTCCAGGTTTTCTAGGTTTTTCCAGGAAGTAGACACCCTGACTATTAATATAAAAATAATTTAAGAACGTGATTAAAAACAATTAAGTTCAATAAAAATTAATAATGTTCAACTTAATATTAGTTTTATTTATATTCACTTCCTAATTTAATTAAAAGAGAATTAATTTAAAAGTATACCATAATGTATGTACCACGGTTGATACGAGGATTTACATCGTTTATATAAAATTATCTTCATACATAAATTTCATTTTATGCATGGTAATTATGAATCGATTAATGAATAGCGACGGCGAAGAAGCCATCTTTTCCCGTAAAGGTAGCCGCGGTGTTTGATTCATGCGGCTAATTGCGGACGAGCGTGGCAATTCTCCTGAGAACGCCTACGCGTCGCAATAAGCAAAGTAATTTCGTGAATATCATCTCGACAATTCGTTTAAAAAAAAAAAATGCAACCGCGAGAATTCATCTCATCCCACGGAACTCGTTAGTGGTTTCGCGGCGCGAAATTTCAAGGTGCGGGATCCTTCGCACACCGATATCGCTAAATGTGAAAGTGATTATTCACGCCTCAATTTTTTTCTTATATTCATTAAATAGATGAAGACGCGATCAATTACAATAACCGTTCGTGCAAAACATATTATATCGTGACGGAATTTTAGAAAGACACACCTACTTATGAAAGACACGCGACTTCTAGTATACTTATATGTACTCGTGAAATGAAAAAAGTTTCATTTACTGAATATAACACGTCAATCCATTATAACTTTTCACATAACACTTAACAAGAAAGACGGAGTTGGTCATAAAAGGTGTTTTAATACGAGCAAGTCATAATTTAACGGCAGATCTTTTGTGTGATTAATTTATGACCGAACTGGAGGAAAAACCAAGTAGAAAAATTATATATTATTCTATCTTCGCAAAAATTTATTGATATCGTTATTCTGCATTTTTCATAATTATTATTAAATGAATAGTCGACA
>JAXRKO010001572.1:0-14666 GCA_037039905.1 Formica aserva
CGAGGCACACCAAATAAGGCATGATCAGATATACAAGCAGAAATGATTCGAAACCGAGATGTTGCTTCTTGTAACGTCAGCAGGAGCCGAATTATGTACAGGATGAATAGGGATGGAAGTACGTGAGGGGCACATAGTCATTAATGTATGATGGTTTTAGGGTTCGTGTGTGCGTAGTAAAAGTGGTAAGTAACTGGATTTGAAGAAAAATGGGTAGGCGTAAACAGATAGTGGTTTCTTATTGCCGGAATGCAAAGCAATTTATAGAATCGACTTGCCAGGGTGAAGTTGTGGGCAATGACTTTTTTCTTGGTGGCGAGTCACATCCGCCACGTCGCAGTGTTGTTAAACGGACTTTTGTGGCTTTTTGTAGGGAGAACGCTTGCCAGGCGAAAACCCACCACGTCCTGGAACACTGCCATAGATAACTTCGAGGGTTATTGTACAGCTGGCAAGGAATATAGCACTCTGTCTGTATCCGCGGTTAGCCGCAGTCAGTTGGCTTTCAGTGAATTGCCTCTGTGAGATAGGCAGTTGCCTTGGCCTAGGCCGCCATGGTTGTTGAAGCAAGTCGATCATCAGTGCGACAAGAAAGTTCATGTTGATGGATGTCCAGGTATGGAAAATATTCAAGATTCATTTCTTGGTGCCTTTCTGATGATGTCCTTTTTAACAGTTCGAAGATATCAAGCTAATCTCTCAGGGCTGCATCTTGGGTCATGGTGGTTAGATTTGATTGAGTTGCTTGGATATTGCATCAGTGGGTTCTTGTTATTTTATGCATCCGGTCGTAGTTGCATGGGCTGTTCTTCGGTCCGATCCTGAGGTACCAAAACGCAGTGGACCTGAGAGGAAAGGAAACGAGAGACGACCGAGAGAAGACCGCAGACGACAATCTTCGAACCAATCTACGTATCATACAGCATTCTGCCATGACACGATATGATGTACAATGTGAAATAATACTTATACTATATGTGTGTTTTGATTGCGCTACAGAAAGTAATGGTTGTATAGGCGAATTATTCTTATCAGTATAGAAGGGTGATCAAGGTATCTTATAGTGGCCACGGGTATAAAAGAGGTGTTTTGTAGCTCGATGGAAAATCAAGGCCCATAGAATGGTGTCGCCTACAAGAGACACTAATAATAAGTATGAATAGTCTAGGGAAACGAGGGCGGCATAAAGTAGACATTGTGGTGTGTTACGGAACTTCGGAGGTACTACGCGCCTACAGTGCCACACGTAAGTCGGTAAAGGAGCGTAGGGAGTTAATTCTTTAGGAGCATTTTTAAGGCGAGGTCCAAAGAGAAAAGAAGAGGAACGGTATAATCCAGGAATGCAATGGAAGACCAGAACGGCTAAGGTAATGTAGAGAAGACTATCGCTGCAGGAGCGCAATGTTCTATGTCCAATGTAAGTAAGCTTGGATACAAAAATGTATCAATATATAAAGCAATAAATGCAGTCAGCAGCTCAGTAAAGGGCACAGATGCGCAGCATACTAAAGTACTTCAGGCTATATGGACAGACGTGCTGATCTACAATGTCAGTCAGTCTAGTGTAGCAATGGAGGAGGCTGGTGCGTCCCGACATAAAACGTTAGAGTCGGAGAGGTAGGATGTGGAGTGAATAGTGCAATGAAAAGAGAAGAAAGTATTCAGTATCGATTTGGCAATACAGAGATACTTTTCTTGGGTCGACTATATCACCAGAAAGTAGACATAGTAGGCAGCGTTGCCAAGCTTTGGGGCTATTACGCGCAGAGGCGTATCCTACAGTGCCATAGGTGAGTCGTTAAAGGTGCGCATATATATAGCTCGTTAAGAGCATGTTAATGCAAGGTCCAGACGGAAAAGAAAGGGAGGCTTAACATGAAAAAGACAATGAAAGCGCAGATCGGATAATGTAAAGTAGGTAAGCTTAGATAGCGAAAATGTATCAATAAATGAAGCAACAAATGCAGCCAGTAGCTCAAGGGTGGATACAGATGGGCAGCTTAGTATGGTACTGGAGGTTATATGCACAAACGTGCTGATCTACAATGGCAGTCATGCTAGTGTAGCAATGGCGGAGGCTAGTGCGTCTAGACATAAAGAGTTAGAGTCGGAAAGGTAGGATTAGGAGTGTATGTTACGGTTAAAAAAGAAGAAAGTATTCAGTAGTGGTTTGGCAATACAAGGATACTGTTCTAGAGTCGACTAGGTCATCAGATAGAAAGTAGACATAGTAGGCAGCGTTGCCAAACTTTGTAGGTACTACGCTCAGAGGCGTATCCTACAGTTCTACACGTAGGTCGGTAAAGGAGCGTAGTGAGTTGATTCATTATGACCTTGTTAAAGCAAGGTCTAGAGAGAAAAAACTGTATCATGCAGGAAGGCATTGGAAGACCAAAGCGGCTAATGTAATGTAGAGAAGACTATCGCTGCAGGGGCCAATGTTCTATGTCCAATGTAAGTATGCTTGGGTAGCGGAAATGTATCGATAAATGAAGCAGCAAATGCAGTCAGCAGCTCAAGGATGGATACAGATGGGCAGCATATTAAGGTACTGAGGTTATATGCACAAACGTACTGATCTACAATGGCAGTCATGCTAGTGTAGGAATGGCGGAATAGGGTTCGTCTGGACGTAAAGTGTTAGAGTCGTAGAGGTAGGATTAGGAGTGTATTATGCGATGTAAAGGAAAAAGTATTCAGTATTGATGTGGCGATACAGAGATACTTTACTGGGTCGACTATATCATCAAAGAAAGTAGACATTGGGGGCAGCGTTGCCAAACTTTGGAGGTACTACGCGCAGAGGCGTATCCTACAGTGCCACAGGTGAGTCGTTAGAAGTGCGCATATATCTAGCTCGTTAAGAGCATGTTAAAGCAAGGTCCAGACAGGAAAGAAAGAGAGCGTTAACATGAAGAAATACAATGAAAGCGCAGATCGGATAATGTAAAGTAGGTAAGCTTAGATAGCGAAAATGTATCAATAGATGAAGCAACAAATGCAGTCAGCAGCTCAGTAAAGGGCACAGATGCGCAGCATAATAAAGTACTTCAGGCTATATGAACAGACGTGCTGATCTACAATGTCAGTCAGGCTAGTGTAGCAATGGAGGAGGCTGGTGCGTCCAGACATAAAGAGTTAGAGTCGGAGAGGTAGGATGTAGGTGTATAGTGCAATGAAAAGAGAAGAAAGTATTCAGTATCGATTTGGCGATACAGAGATACTTTTCTAGGGTCGACTATATCACCAGAGAAAAAGTAGACATAGTAGGCAGCGTTGCCAAGCTTTGGAGCTATTACGCGCAGAGGCGTATCCTACAGTGCCATAGGTGAGTCGTTAAAGGTGCGCATATATATAGCTCGTTAAGAGCATGTTAATGCAAAGTCCAGACAAGAAAGAGTGGGAACGGTATCAGCAAGTAAGACAATGAAAGAGCAGAACGGACAATGTAAAGTACGTATGGTTGGATAGCGAAAATGTATCAATAAATGAAGCAACAAATGCAGCCAGTAGCTCAAGGGTGGATACAGATGGGCAGCATAGTAAGGTACTGGAGGTTATATGCACCAACTTGCTGATCTACAATGGCAGTAATGCTAGTGTAGCAATGGCGGAGGCTAGTGCGTCTAGACATAAAGAGTTAGAGTCGGAAAGGTAGGATTAGGAGTGTATGCTACGATTAAAAAAGAAGAAAGTATTCAGTAGTGGTTTGGCAATACAGAGATACTGTTCTAGAGTCGACTAGGTCATCAGATAGAAAGTAGACATAGTAGGCAGCGTTGCCAAACTTTGTAGGTACTACGCTCAGAGGCGTATCCTACAGTGCCAAGCGTAAGTCGGTGAAGGAGCGTAGGGAGTTGATTCTTTAAGACCTTGTTAAAGCAAGGTCCAGAGAGAAAAGAAGGAGAACGGTATCATGCAGGAAGACATTGGAAGACCAGAACGGCTAATGTAATGTAGAGAAGACTATCGCTGCAGGAGCGCAATGTTCTATGTCCAATGTAAGTAAGCTTGGGTAGCGAAAATGTATCGATAAATGAAGCAGCAAATGCAGTCAGCAGCTCAAGGATGGATACAGATGGGCAGCATATTAAGGTACTGGAGTTTATATGCACAAACGTGCTGATCTACAATGGCAGTCATGCTAGTGTAGGAATGGCGGAATATAGTTCGTCTGGACTTAAAGTGTTAGAGTCGAAGAGGTAGGATTGGGAGTGAATTATGCGATGTAAAGAGAAAAAGTATTCAGTATTGATGTGGCGATACAGAGATACTTTTCTGGGGTCGACTATATCATCAAAGAAAGTAGACATTGGGGGCAGCGTTGCCAAGCTTTGGAGGTACTACGCGCAGAGGCGTATCCTACAGTGCCACAGGTGAGTCGTTAAAGGCGTGCATATAGATAGTTCTTTGAGAGCACGTTAAATCAAGGTCCAGAAAGGAAAGAAAGCGTTAACATCAAGGAAGACAATGAAAGAGCTGAACGGACATTGGAATGTAAGTAAAGTTAGATAGCGGAGTAAGCAAGCAATCAATGTTAAGCATGAAAAGTGAGGGGAAATGGACGATGAGGTAAGTTAATGCAAAAAGAATTGCATAACCACCTCGTTAAGGCGCTAGGCTTGTAGGATAAAATAGACAGCAGTGCCAGGGCATATTGGGTGATCCACTCGTAGGTGGACTTCTACGGTGTAACAGTTGAGTCATTGGAAGGCAGGTGAGAGATAGATCTGAGTCCCCTTAGTATCTAAGCAGAGACCGCTCATAGTCACCGGAGTAAGCAAGCAATCAATGTTAAGCATAAAAAGTGGGAGGTAATGGACGATGAGGTAAGTTAAAGCAAACAAGACATGGATAACCACATCGTTAATGCGATAGGCTTGTGGAATAAAATGGGCAGCAGTGCCAGGGTATATTGAGTGATCCACTCGTAGGTGGACTTCTACGGTGTAACAGTTGAGTGCTTGGAATGCAGGTAAGAGATAAATCTGAGTCCCGTTAGCATCTAAGCAGAGACCGCTCATAGTCACCGGAGTAAGCAAGCAATCAATGTTAAGCATGGAAAGTTAGTGGTAAAGGATGGCGAAGTAAGTTAAAGCAAACAAGAAGTGCATAACCACCTCGTTAATGCGCTAGGCCTGTAGAATAAGATAGACAGCAGTGCCAGAATGATTTGAGTGGTCCACTCGAAGGTGAACTTCTACGGTGTAGCAGTTGAGTCATTGGAAGGCAGGTGAGAGATAAGTCTGAGTCCATTTGGGAGCTGAGCAGAGGCCGCTCGTAGTTAACGGGGTAAGGAAGCAGTCAGTGTTAATCATGGAAATTGGGAGGTAGTGGACGACAAAGTAAGTTGGAGCAAAATGAAATGTTAAAGCAAGTTTCAAATAGAATAAAAAGGAGAACGACATCGTCGTCGAAGACAATGAGAGAGCAGAGCGGACAATGATAAGTCAGTAATCTGAGATAACGGAAATGTATGTCGAAGTGAAGTCAGCAGTTGAAGTAAGGATAGAGATGGACAGCATTACAAAGTGCATTATAAGACGGCGCAGCGGCGCCACATTGGATGCGGAAAACCCATGTAGTGGGAGGTTGCACGGCGTAAAGTCTGTCGAACAGGCACTCGGTCCAGTGAGGATAAGAGGTAGGGTTGCTACATATAAACAGAAGCTCGTTTAGAAGCCAATGAATGCATTTTGTGTTTTGTAAGTATATGTAACTCTAGTTGGGACTGGATGTTGCTGCTGTGTTGGCTGTCGTTATTGGGACGGTCCAGCGGTGTTACTTCTTAGTAGCGATCTGGTCCATGCTCCCATAGTTCATCTTCGGAAATGCATATCCCTAGGAATTCTGATATTGAAGTGGTGTTTAAGAATCTGTGTAGTGAGGTTCGAAACTGAATGATGGTCTGCGCTGTCCGGATGGTCATCGGTAGCCGATTCCATGCTAATGCGTACTTGTGTAAAAAAAGTTGGAACGAATACTTGATCGTGCTTTAGGCAGAATTATGGAGCACGGCCTGTTACGTATCGGGTACCGATTATTGTCTACTTGTAGTACAAACCAGTCTGTATTGACCTCAGGACTATGTATCATCTGGAACAAAAATACGAGATTGAGTTTGATTCTACGTAACCATAGTGGTTCCAGTTTGAGCTGTTTACATCTACCCCGATAAGTGAGTGTAGACGAACCAAGGAGACGTTTGGTGAACTTACGTTGCACTCGCTCTACTTCTATACGATCGCACTTACGCGAACTAGTGAATACAATCGAGCAGTATTCCAAGATTGGTCGGGCGCAGGACTTGTAGAGAGCAAGCCGTGATTCCATAAGGAGCATAGATTTGCAGATCATACCGATGAGTGATCGAGCTTTCGCAGAGCTATAGCTCGCTTGTTCGGCAAAGTTAAGTGAGCTAGAGTAGTGAACGCCTAGATCTCTAACTGTGTTGCACTCTGCAAGTGATGAGCCGTGTAGTTCTAACGCGTCGTGGGGCACGCTACAGCGGTATGAAATAACTTTGCATTTAGCAGGTGAGAAATCCATTTTCCACAGGTCGCACCAATGCTCAAGCGCTTTAAGATCACTCTGAACGGTGGAGATTCCATTACGTATGTGAGTCGGGTCGAATGTGAACACAACCTTAATGTCATCTGCGAATAGAAATGGTTTGCCGTGAGAGAAAGAGTCAAATACATCGTTGATGTATAAGAGAAACAGCAGCGGGCCTAATACGCTGCCCTGGAATACGCCGCTGGTTACTGGTCGTGGTTTTGAATCCATGTGTGCTAGTCGGACCGACTGTGTGCGATTAGCCAGATAAGATGTGAACCAAAGCAGTAATTGGTTAGAAATACCAAAGGATCTAAGTTTGGTCAGAAGGCCAGAATGCGGGACTCGGTCAAATGCTTTCCTCATGTCTAGAAAGATTATAATCAAGGCAGCTCCTGTATCAATCTGACGTGTCACCAAATCCAAGAACTCAAACTGGCATGTTTGACATGACTTAGCCGGAAGAAACCCATGTTGGGACCTGTTAATAAGGTTTCGGGATAGTAAAAAATCAAGCATTTGCTCCTTAACCAGCCTCTCCATCACCCTGGATGCAAATGGCGTGTGGCTGATGGGGCGGTAGTTATTAATGTCTAACCGGGAGCCGGTTTTGTGTCTTGGTAAAACAATTGCGTGCTTCCAGACTGTTGGAAAGGAGCCGTTACGCAATGATAGCGTGAAAATGTTAAGTAGCAGGAGGGGGATATCAGGACCACCTTGTTTCAGGAGAGCAGAGGGCAAGCCATCAGGTCCCGGGTGGTATGTCAGCTTGAGTGACCTGACTGCCCTAGCAATCGAACGTAGGTCAAATTCGACAGTGGGCAGCTCATCTTCGGTTAGCCTAGGTATGTCACTTGGAGGTGACACATAGACGTCAGTGAATGAATCACAGAAGTGCTTGTTGACGAATTCACATAAGACTTCTGGGTCACTAACTGTCCCGCCTTCTGGCATCGTTAAGGAAGTGATGGACTTGGATGTACGTCTGCTTCTGGTTTTCAGCAGATGAGCAAGGGCTTTAGAGTTGTTTTTGCCAGATAGAGCTCTGTGTTCCTCAGCTAACCTAGTATTTGACTGATTGTTCTTCCACTCGGTCTGAAACTTATTAATACGTATAAGTAGAGAGAAATCATTAGTCTTACGGTATCTGGCTAGCATTTTCCGTAGTATTGGATCCACAGCATGAGAGGGAGCTACACCCAGTGATGGTTTCAAGGAACGTCGAGATGTTTTGGGTGAGAATATATTTATGCAGAATTCTAGATTATGATATAGTTCGCGTATTGCAGCACCGATATCGGTGCTCAGAAAGAAGCGGTCCCAGTTCATCGACCTTAGGAGTGTGGAGAAGCTGTTCCAGTCAATGTGTTTCATCGGTCTGTGGATGGAAGCTCCTCGGGTCGAATGGGTCATTATGCGAGATAAGCTAAATGACAGCCGTACCACTTTGTGGTCGCTGCCTGTGATGCTGTCCTGCACACTCGCAAACGCTTGGGGGATGCCGCATGTGAACCAGAGGTCTAGGATGTTGGACAGTCTTGTAGGTTCTCTTACATGTTGCACCCACTCATTTGCTATAACTGTGTTCAGGAAGGATGAGTATAGCGCAGGTGCCGTGAGGTTGTGCCATTGGACGTTCGGCATGTTGAAATCTCCGCCTACTATCTTATGCCTGAGAGGAAGTGCAGACACCTGAATAAATAGCTCAGCAAGTTCATCAACTCGTGTTTTGGTTGAATGTGGAGGATTATATATGCAGCCAATGAGAAGATTAAGGCCAAGAGGGCCATCATTGGACTGGATCCATATGGAATCTTCGGGATTTCCAATATTAAGGACTTCAAATGAAGAAGCATCAAAGTTGTCATGGACATATATGAGGCAGCCTCCACCACGGTTGTTCGCACGGCCGTTGCTGAAGATTGTGTAGCCCGGAATGAGTAAAGGCGAATCTGGCGTTTGGGGGGAGTGCCAGGATTCAGTAATGAGAGCAACATGTGGGGAGGAGAGAAGTATAAGTGGGGCTATATGATGCATTTTATGTCTGATGGATCGCGCATTGATAAGGAGGGCGTGAAGAGGAGCTCGGGCACTCTGACCGTCGGGTGCGTTCGGGGAGACAGTTGTGTTGTGGTTGCTGCAGCAGGAAGGATCGCCATACTGGATCAACGAATGCACATTTTCTTGTGCACAGGGAGCACGCGTGGGTGAGAGTCGAATCGCGGTGGGGTGAGGGGCGAGATGCCTACGTTGCTCAGGGGGAATTTTTGGTAGTGTTTGGTATGGGAGTTGGCTGGCCAATAACGAGTTAGAGATGGGATTGGAGTCTGCAGGGGTTGACGGACTGATTGATTTCAGCATTGCGGAGATAGGTGCAATGTATATAGGAGTTTTCGGAAGTGAGCAGCCGATGATGGCAGATCGCCAATTAAATGGGGCTGATCCCGTCGCAGGGAGGTTGGTGTCGGAAGGCTCGCCTTGTAGGCCAGAGGGTAGAGGTCTTTCAGAGTTGAGACTCGAGCTGCGACTCAGGTCGCAAGTTTGTAGGCATGCGTTGAGATGTATGTCTGTTGAATCGTAGGAAAGTTGAAAAGGGCAATAGGAGTATGGGGCAACGGGTATAGAGGGGAATAGATAGAAGCTAACTGATGGCGCGAGTGATTTGAGGGTTTTGGCCCAGAGGCATTTAGTGGCTCCGACCAAGTGGCTGTGCAAGGTTGGGTGGCATCTGTAGTAGTGTGCCCAGGAATTGAGTAAGGTGATAGAGAGCTATTGCTTGACTCTCGTGTGCTGGGTGAGGGGGCCTGCCGATTGCGTCCTTCCACAAAAAAGGGACCGCAGAAGGTGTCAGGGTGGTTTGCGGCACATTTGTGATTCGCTGGAGTGGCAGGATAGGCGAGCGAGGGGGCGCAGCAGATGTTGTTTTCATTCGCTGAAAATAACCATGCGAGGATATTATCGGTAGGGTTGCCGTGCGGCCGGTAGTGAAGTGAGGTTTGCGTGAGGCCTGGGTACACACCTCGGGGCTTGGGGTGCTAAGTAGATAATTTTTTCGTTGCGGCTGCCGAGCCATGGCTTTTGCAGCAGTATATTTAGCGTCATAATGAGGGGGTAAAAGCCCAGATGTGTCCGAATTATCTGGCTTGGTGCAAACGGCTTTGCCTACGTTTTTAGTTGTTCCTTGCCCGTGCAACGTTGTTGTTCGAGCAATATTGTAGTGGGGTTTGTATGGAGTCGGATTACGCACTCCAGGGCTTTGGGTTCGAAGTAGGGAATGCTTACGTTGCGACTGCTCAGCCCTAGTTTTCTTGGTAATAGGCTTTGCCTCGTAACGATGGAGTAGGGGCCCAAATGTGTTAGAGCATATGAGCTTGTCGGCATTTCCGCGATTAACTCGGTCGAGGCATCTGGTTGGGGCTTGCCAGTGCGACATTGCACCTCGTTCAGCATGGTACGGGTGTTTGGGAGCAACTCGGTTACCACCTGTATAGCTGGGAGTTTCGAGAAGATAGTTCTGGCGAGGCAGCTTGGCAATCATGGTTGTCTCTGTCCGAGACGTGGGCTCGAAACGGGGAGTCCGCGGTCGTGTTTTATTCAGCAAAGTTGGGGGAGGGGACTTGGCCGTTTTGGACCGTTTTGGCATTGACCAGTTTTTGTTCCCTTGTGTTTTTGTGTGGAGCTGAGGTGAGACATTACTCAAATGCCGTGGCTGTAGACCGTTGGGCGGTTGTACTGTTTCAGTATCTGATTGCGCAAGATCAATTAGGATACTGGAGAACGGGGTATATGAAGATAGGAAGCCCACACTGTCAAGCTCAGCGTCCGAGTCAGATAAGTTAGGCACGTTAATGGGCTGTTCACTTTGTTCTGCTCTGTCTATCATTGCGTTCCAGCTTTTAACTGGTAAAGTTTGTTTGGATGTCATTGATTTTGCGTGAACAATGTCTCCTGGAGCTCTTGTTGTGGTTGGATGTAGTTTTTGCTGGGACAAGTCCAAGTCAACGTTATGAACCAATGATGAGCAGGCGGTGGGAGTTGAGTTCATTTGAATACTAGCTACTCGTGCGCCCGACATCGGAGTCAGATGAGTGGTATTGGCAGAAGTTGCATTATTAGTAGTGGAAGCGGCCGTAATTGGAAAACGTTCAGTGGTGATTTGTAGGGGTGACCGTGCCGTAAAAAGTTCTAAAAATGAATTTATGTTAGTACTACGCGTAGCGGGCGAGGCATTGGGAGGCGATTTCAAATCTGAGGCATTGCGAAGAACTTGCCCATTTTTGGTTCGCCCCAATGACATAAGCGTTCTTTGTAAGGGTGTCAGATCGTTTTTAATCAGTATAGGTCCAAGATTAGCCTGCTGCCTTATGGTGGACTTGTTATCTAGAATGTATTGGGCTTGATCTTGACTACTGCATTTGAAGACGATGGGGCACGATCGGCTTTTGTTCGTTTTACGTAAGCGGCTCCATGAGCAGCCATCCCGGTTAAAACTGCAAACGTTGAGAAGCGAGCGTGCCACTTTCTCAAGTGGCATATGATCGGGCACATTAAATATTATTACGTTTTTTGAACGGAGGATTCGTTCAGTTACTTCGCTGGCGACGGTGGTGAGCAGAGCACCCGCAGCGTTGAGATCTTCCAGGTTGTCAGGTTTACGTAAGTTCGATAATTGCGCTAGTGGGAGAATTTTCAATAACGATTGATTAACCTGTAGCAGTTCGGTTTTGATTAAGTTTAACTCAGATTCGAGGTTTTTAACTTTAAGGAGTGCATCTGAGAGAGGGTCCAGTGGCGTTGCCTTATGGTCAATAAGTGCCGGAGACTGCCATTTAAATGGTACCGGTTTTATTTGTGATTCAGACAAATTAGCAGCGGCTAATGGATCCGAACGTATATCGGACAAAGTCACAGAGCACTTGGCCAAAGCTCCATGTGCGAGAGTCGTAGTATTACTAGGTGTTATCTGTTTCTTTTGATTATGGATAACCGACGGTGGTGTCATTGCAGGTACGACGTTTGGCACATGGCAGTATTTGGAAGTGCCTGTTTTCAGCTGGACGCCAGTACGGCGTTTACCCCTTAGCATAGCTCTGGGGGCTTTAGGTTGCAGTTCAGTTTTCAGAACCATTTGACAAAGTCAGATTCTCTCGTTAGTGTTTGCTCAAACACAAATTCGGCCGTATTTATCTAAAAATCTCGTTAGTAATGAATAACAGATTTTTGGTTACCGCGTCAAGGTCAAGGTCAAGGTAAATAAATAAATAAATAAAATTTTATTCTTGACCGTTCGAGGCACGCCTATATAGGCATGATCATAGTAACAAACAACGCGTGAACAAAAATGTGCAAGAAATTAATATGTTTCCAAAACAGTGTAGGTTTGTGTTGCGGTGAATGTACTTGTGCAATTGTGTGTGCATGTGTATGTATGAATGTCGTTTACATAGGTTAATTTTCTGCTCCATCCTTGCTTGTTTGATGTCGTCAGCAGTGTGCGAGTAGAACAGCGTTGTCCGTGGGTGTGAAGGATTTTCCGTATATCCACGGGGCAGTGACTTTATTTTGTGCGAGTCACGACCGCCACGCCACAGTGTTGTTAAGCAGACATATGTGGCTTTTTATAGGGAAAACGCCTGCCAAGCGAAACCCACCACGTCCTGGAACACTGCCGCCGAACTATTTGCTGGAACGGGTTACACCCGAACCACCCAGCTAGCACCACGTGGAGGTTGTTCGGCTAGCCAGTCTATAACTAACTTGTCTCTCTGAAACACAATGCCAGTTCATCAAATCCTGACATTCTCTTTCTTATTGCTCTATGATTATTAGTTCGGCACCTCAGAGAAGCCTAACTTTTCGTGCTCTTCATTAACCTAGCATCATCTGACCGGTTTCTGGGGTTCTGACTGACTCCAGTCTGCAGATATATAATCAACCAATTATCTCGTCAACAAACACATGGCTTATATTAACCACAGGGCCTGATAAACTTTCTCTGCCTGTATCACTTAAGCCTTTTACCTACTTGGCCTGGGTACTTGTTGCGCTCAAACAATATCTAAGCATCTTCCAACTTTGCAACAGCTTCATTGGAGTATGATTCCAGTCCTTTCTTATCAGTCAATTACTTTCGGACTTCTCTTAGCTATTGGGACTTATTGCCTGATCATCCGACACTTGAACGTTCTCTCTTCATCACCTCGAGATCCGTTTTGTATATCTGACATGATTTATCACAGTTTCTCTTTCTTCCTGCTTTCTATTCCGTTAGCTCGAACACGGACAACGTTTGTGCTCTACGCTGACGTAGACTCATAAAACTAGTCCCTTGCTTTCTGACTGGTTCCAGGTGATCGCGCTGTAAACGACCTGGGTCGTTCTCGCTAATTACCTTGTCTCGCTGAAACACAGTGCCTATACACCAAATCCTGACATTCCTTGTCTTAATGCACCATGATTTCTATATCGGCAACTCAGAGACGCTACTTGACCGGGGAACTTCTGGCCCTCAACCAATTTCTAAGCTCTTTCCAACTTTGCAACTTTGCTTCAATGCAATTATTAATCAAGTTTTACTCATTTGGCACTTACTCGCAAACTACTCTTAGGCCATTGGGATTTATTGCCTGTTTTTCTGAAGCTTGAACGCTTTCTTCATCACATCGAGATCAGATTTGGTATTCTGATATTAGTTACTGACAATTTCTCTTTCTTACTGGTCTAGCCCCATCTGACCAGTCTATGCCCACACAGACAGGCTCCAGTCTGCGTACTATAAACGGTCAAGGTTCTTGTCAACAACAACATTGCTTACATTAACCGCAGGGCCTACTAAATTACTTCTGCATGTATCACTTAAGTCTTCAACCTACTTGACTTGGGAACTTCTGGCCCTCAACCAATTTCTAAGCATTTCCAAACGCTGCTACTTAGCTTCGATACGATTATTAATCCAGTCTATCCTCATGTGTCGCTTACTCTCAGGCTACTGGATTATCACTTGATTTTCCGAAGCTTGAACGCTCTCTATTCATCACCTCGAGAGCCGCACTGGCATTCTGTTATCATTTACCGACAATATCTCTTTCTTACTGCTCTATGCTTTCTATTCCTTTATCTTCGAGACGGCCAACGTTCTGTGCTCTACGCTGACGTAGTCTCATAACACCAGTCCTTTGCTTCCTGACTGGTTCCAGGCGAGCGAGCTGTAACTGACCTAGGTCGCTCTCATTAACTACCTTGTTTCTCTGAAACAGTACTTATTCACCAAATCCTGACATTCCTTTTCTTATTGCGCCATGATTTTTATATACACACCTCAGAGACGCCTAATTTTCAGTGCTCTTCAATGACCTAGCCACCTCTGACCGGATTCTGGCCGTCTGACTGGCTCCATGCTGCCGATCCATAAACGGCCAAGGATTTCGTCTACAACCGCATTGCTAACATTAACCTCAGGGCCTGCTATACTTCCTCTGTATGTATTACTTAAGCATTCTACCTTCTTGACTTGGGAATCACTTGCCCCTAACCAACTTCTAAACATTTACTGATTTTATTTACCGACACTTTCTCTCTCTTATTGCTCTATGCTTTTTATACCTTTGATTTTTATTTCGGCGCCTCAGAGGCGCCTAATTTTCCGTGCTCTTCCAGGACCTAGCCTCATCTGACCGGTCTTTTTCCCCTTGTCTGGCTTCAGCCTATTGAGCTGTAAAAGGACTAAGATCATGTTGACAACCACATTGTTAACCACATCAAAAGTCTTCCTAATCTCCATTCGATTGTAGGAATATAGCCTTCTATTGTCTTGATCTGGGCACTTACGTTCATTCTTTTTCAAAGCATTACAGCCTTGTTCCATTGCGTTTACTAAACCAGCCTCTGTCTGATTCGGTACTTGCTCTAGAACTTCTCTTAGATTACTTTGGCGTTATCGCACAATGTTCGGAAGCATGCACGCTCTTTTCCCACCACTAGTGTTCCACTTTGATTCTTTCGACCCTCTTAAACACAGCTTAGCTACTTTTACACACCCTTTCTTATGGCGCCATGTTCTCTATCCCTTTATCTCGGAGATGGCCAACGTTCTGTGCTCTGCACTGTCGTTG
>JAXRKO010001573.1:0-14628 GCA_037039905.1 Formica aserva
CGTACCTGTAACGAGATTTGCCGAAAATTTTCATAACACATCAAGGAAATTCGGAACGACTTAGTTACGTACCTGTAACGAGATTTGCCGAAAATTTTCATAACACATCAAGGAAATTGAGGAACAACGCTTCTCGGCACACAGAGCTAAGATCGCTATGTACGCAAGTTTCCTTCGTTCGGAACGACTTAGTTACGTGCCTGTAAGTGAGATTTGCCGAAAATTTTCATAACACATCAAGGAAATTGAGGAACAACGCTTCTCGGCACACAGAGCTAAGATCGCTATGTACGCAAGTTTCCTTCGTTCGGAACGACTTAGTTACGTGCCTGTAAGTGAGATTTGCCGAAAATTTTCATAACACATCAAGGAAATTGAGGAACAACGCTTCTCGGCACACAGAGCTAAGATCGCTATGTACGCAAGTTTCCTTCGTTCGGAACGACTTAGTTACGTGCCTGTAAGTGAGATTTGCCGAAAATTTTCATAACACATCAAGGAAATTGAGGAACAACGCTTCTCGGCACACAGAGCTAAGATCGCTATGTACGCAAGTTTCCTTCGTTCGGAACGACTTAGTTACGTGCCTGTAAGTGAGATTTGCCGAAAATTTTCATAACACATCAAGGAAATTGAGGAACAACGCTTCTCGGCACACAGAGCTAAGATCGCTATGTACGCAAGTTTCCTTCGTTCGGAACGACTTAGTTACGTGCCTGTAAGTGAGATTTGCCGAAAATTTTCATAACACATCAAGGAAATTGAGGAACAACGCTTCTCGGCACACAGAGCTAAGATCGCTATGTACGCAAGTTTCCTTCGTTCGGAACGACTTAGTTACGTGCCTGTAAGTGAGATTTGCCGAAAATTTTCATAACACATCAAGGAAATTGAGGAACAACGCTTCTCGGCACACAGAGCTAAGATCGCTATGTACGCAAGTTTCCTTCGTTCGGAACGACTTAGTTACGTGCCTGTAAGTGAGATTTGCCGAAAATTTTCATAACACATCAAGGAAATTGAGGAACAACGCTTCTCGGCACACAGAGCTAAGATCGCTATGTACGCAAGTTTCCTTCGTTCGGAACGACTTAGTTACGTGCCTGTAAGTGAGATTTGCCGAAAATTTTCATAACACATCAAGGAAATTGAGGAACAACGCTTCTCGGCACACAGAGCTAAGATCGCTATGTACGCAAGTTTCCTTCGTTCGGAACGACTTAGTTACGTGCCTGTAAGTGAGATTTGCCGAAAATTTTCATAACACATCAAGGAAATTGAGGAACAACGCTTCTCGGCACACAGAGCTAAGATCGCTATGTACGCAAGTTTCCTTCGTTCGGAACGACTTAGTTACGTGCCTGTAAGTGAGATTTGCCGAAAATTTTCATAACACATCAAGGAAATTGAGGAACAACGCTTCTCGGCACACAGAGCTAAGATCGCTATGTACGCAAGTTTCCTTCGTTCGGAACGACTTAGTTACGTGCCTGTAAGTGAGATTTGCCGAAAATTTTCATAACACATCAAGGAAATTGAGGAACAACGCTTCTCGGCACACAGAGCTAAGATCGCTATGTACGCAAGTTTCCTTCGTTCGGAACGACTTAGTTACGTGCCTGTAAGTGAGATTTGCCGAAAATTTTCATAACACATCAAGGAAATTGAGGAACAACGCTTCTCGGCACACAGAGCTAAGATCGCTATGTACGCAAGTTTCCTTCGTTCGGAACGACTTAGTTACGTGCCTGTAAGTGAGATTTGCCGAAAATTTTCATAACACATCAAGGAAATTGAGGAACAACGCTTCTCGGCACACAGAGCTAAGATCGCTATGTACGCAAGTTTCCTTCGTTCGGAACGACTTAGTTACGTGCCTGTAAGTGAGATTTGCCGAAAATTTTCATAACACATCAAGGAAATTGAGGAACAACGCTTCTCGGCACACAGAGCTAAGATCGCTATGTACGCAAGTTTCCTTCGTTCGGAACGACTTAGTTACGTGCCTGTAAGTGAGATTTGCCGAAAATTTTCATAACACATCAAGGAAATTGAGGAACAACGCTTCTCGGCACACAGAGCTAAGATCGCTATGTACGCAAGTTTCCTTCGTTCGGAACGACTTAGTTACGTGCCTGTAAGTGAGATTTGCCGAAAATTTTCATAACACATCAAGGAAATTGAGGAACAACGCTTCTCGGCACACAGAGCTAAGATCGCTATGTACGCAAGTTTCCTTCGTTCGGAACGACTTAGTTACGTGCCTGTAAGTGAGATTTGCCGAAAATTTTCATAACACATCAAGGAAATTGAGGAACAACGCTTCTCGGCACACAGAGCTAAGATCGCTATGTACGCAAGTTTCCTTCGTTCGGAACGACTTAGTTACGTGCCTGTAAGTGAGATTTGCCGAAAATTTTCATAACACATCAAGGAAATTGAGGAACAACGCTTCTCGGCACACAGAGCTAAGATCGCTATGTACGCAAGTTTCCTTCGTTCGGAACGACTTAGTTACGTGCCTGTAAGTGAGATTTGCCGAAAATTTTCATAACACATCAAGGAAATTGAGGAACAACGCTTCTCGGCACACAGAGCTAAGATCGCTATGTACGCAAGTTTCCTTCGTTCGGAACGACTTAGTTACGTGCCTGTAAGTGAGATTTGCCGAAAATTTTCATAACACATCAAGGAAATTGAGGAACAACGCTTCTCGGCACACAGAGCTAAGATCGCTATGTACGCAAGTTTCCTTCGTTCGGAACGACTTAGTTACGTGCCTGTAAGTGAGATTTGCCGAAAATTTTCATAACACATCAAGGAAATTGAGGAACAACGCTTCTCGGCACACAGAGCTAAGATCGCTATGTACGCAAGTTTCCTTCGTTCGGAACGACTTAGTTACGTGCCTGTAAGTGAGATTTGCCGAAAATTTTCATAACACATCAAGGAAATTGAGGAACAACGCTTCTCGGCACACAGAGCTAAGATCGCTATGTACGCAAGTTTCCTTCGTTCGGAACGACTTAGTTACGTGCCTGTAAGTGAGATTTGCCGAAAATTTTCATAACACATCAAGGAAATTGAGGAACAACGCTTCTCGGCACACAGAGCTAAGATCGCTATGTACGCAAGTTTCCTTCGTTCGGAACGACTTAGTTACGTGCCTGTAAGTGAGATTTGCCGAAAATTTTCATAACACATCAAGGAAATTGAGGAACAACGCTTCTCGGCACACAGAGCTAAGATCGCTATGTACGCAAGTTTCCTTCGTTCGGAACGACTTAGTTACGTGCCTGTAAGTGAGATTTGCCGAAAATTTTCATAACACATCAAGGAAATTGAGGAACAACGCTTCTCGGCACACAGAGCTAAGATCGCTATGTACGCAAGTTTCCTTCGTTCGGAACGACTTAGTTACGTGCCTGTAAGTGAGATTTGCCGAAAATTTTCATAACACATCAAGGAAATTGAGGAACAACGCTTCTCGGCACACAGAGCTAAGATCGCTATGTACGCAAGTTTCCTTCGTTCGGAACGACTTAGTTACGTGCCTGTAAGTGAGATTTGCCGAAAATTTTCATAACACATCAAGGAAATTGAGGAACAACGCTTCTCGGCACACAGAGCTAAGATCGCTATGTACGCAAGTTTCCTTCGTTCGGAACGACTTAGTTACGTGCCTGTAAGTGAGATTTGCCGAAAATTTTCATAACACATCAAGGAAATTGAGGAACAACGCTTCTCGGCACACAGAGCTAAGATCGCTATGTACGCAAGTTTCCTTCGTTCGGAACGACTTAGTTACGTGCCTGTAAGTGAGATTTGCCGAAAATTTTCATAACACATCAAGGAAATTGAGGAACAACGCTTCTCGGCACACAGAGCTAAGATCGCTATGTACGCAAGTTTCCTTCGTTCGGAACGACTTAGTTACGTGCCTGTAAGTGAGATTTGCCGAAAATTTTCATAACACATCAAGGAAATTGAGGAACAACGCTTCTCGGCACACAGAGCTAAGATCGCTATGTACGCAAGTTTCCTTCGTTCGGAACGACTTAGTTACGTGCCTGTAAGTGAGATTTGCCGAAAATTTTCATAACACATCAAGGAAATTGAGGAACAACGCTTCTCGGCACACAGAGCTAAGATCGCTATGTACGCAAGTTTCCTTCGTTCGGAACGACTTAGTTACGTGCCTGTAAGTGAGATTTGCCGAAAATTTTCATAACACATCAAGGAAATTGAGGAACAACGCTTCTCGGCACACAGAGCTAAGATCGCTATGTACGCAAGTTTCCTTCGTTCGGAACGACTTAGTTACGTGCCTGTAAGTGAGATTTGCCGAAAATTTTCATAACACATCAAGGAAATTGAGGAACAACGCTTCTCGGCACACAGAGCTAAGATCGCTATGTACGCAAGTTTCCTTCGTTCGGAACGACTTAGTTACGTGCCTGTAAGTGAGATTTGCCGAAAATTTTCATAACACATCAAGGAAATTGAGGAACAACGCTTCTCGGCACACAGAGCTAAGATCGCTATGTACGCAAGTTTCCTTCGTTCGGAACGACTTAGTTACGTGCCTGTAAGTGAGATTTGCCGAAAATTTTCATAACACATCAAGGAAATTGAGGAACAACGCTTCTCGGCACACAGAGCTAAGATCGCTATGTACGCAAGTTTCCTTCGTTCGGAACGACTTAGTTACGTGCCTGTAAGTGAGATTTGCCGAAAATTTTCATAACACATCAAGGAAATTGAGGAACAACGCTTCTCGGCACACAGAGCTAAGATCGCTATGTACGCAAGTTTCCTTCGTTCGGAACGACTTAGTTACGTGCCTGTAAGTGAGATTTGCCGAAAATTTTCATAACACATCAAGGAAATTGAGGAACAACGCTTCTCGGCACACAGAGCTAAGATCGCTATGTACGCAAGTTTCCTTCGTTCGGAACGACTTAGTTACGTGCCTGTAAGTGAGATTTGCCGAAAATTTTCATAACACATCAAGGAAATTGAGGAACAACGCTTCTCGGCACACAGAGCTAAGATCGCTATGTACGCAAGTTTCCTTCGTTCGGAACGACTTAGTTACGTGCCTGTAAGTGAGATTTGCCGAAAATTTTCATAACACATCAAGGAAATTGAGGAACAACGCTTCTCGGCACACAGAGCTAAGATCGCTATGTACGCAAGTTTCCTTCGTTCGGAACGACTTAGTTACGTGCCTGTAAGTGAGATTTGCCGAAAATTTTCATAACACATCAAGGAAATTGAGGAACAACGCTTCTCGGCACACAGAGCTAAGATCGCTATGTACGCAAGTTTCCTTCGTTCGGAACGACTTAGTTACGTGCCTGTAAGTGAGATTTGCCGAAAATTTTCATAACACATCAAGGAAATTGAGGAACAACGCTTCTCGGCACACAGAGCTAAGATCGCTATGTACGCAAGTTTCCTTCGTTCGGAACGACTTAGTTACGTGCCTGTAAGTGAGATTTGCCGAAAATTTTCATAACACATCAAGGAAATTGAGGAACAACGCTTCTCGGCACACAGAGCTAAGATCGCTATGTACGCAAGTTTCCTTCGTTCGGAACGACTTAGTTACGTGCCTGTAAGTGAGATTTGCCGAAAATTTTCATAACACATCAAGGAAATTGAGGAACAACGCTTCTCGGCACACAGAGCTAAGATCGCTATGTACGCAAGTTTCCTTCGTTCGGAACGACTTAGTTACGTGCCTGTAAGTGAGATTTGCCGAAAATTTTCATAACACATCAAGGAAATTGAGGAACAACGCTTCTCGGCACACAGAGCTAAGATCGCTATGTACGCAAGTTTCCTTCGTTCGGAACGACTTAGTTACGTGCCTGTAAGTGAGATTTGCCGAAAATTTTCATAACACATCAAGGAAATTGAGGAACAACGCTTCTCGGCACACAGAGCTAAGATCGCTATGTACGCAAGTTTCCTTCGTTCGGAACGACTTAGTTACGTGCCTGTAAGTGAGATTTGCCGAAAATTTTCATAACACATCAAGGAAATTGAGGAACAACGCTTCTCGGCACACAGAGCTAAGATCGCTATGTACGCAAGTTTCCTTCGTTCGGAACGACTTAGTTACGTGCCTGTAAGTGAGATTTGCCGAAAATTTTCATAACACATCAAGGAAATTGAGGAACAACGCTTCTCGGCACACAGAGCTAAGATCGCTATGTACGCAAGTTTCCTTCGTTCGGAACGACTTAGTTACGTGCCTGTAAGTGAGATTTGCCGAAAATTTTCATAACACATCAAGGAAATTGAGGAACAACGCTTCTCGGCACACAGAGCTAAGATCGCTATGTACGCAAGTTTCCTTCGTTCGGAACGACTTAGTTACGTGCCTGTAAGTGAGATTTGCCGAAAATTTTCATAACACATCAAGGAAATTGAGGAACAACGCTTCTCGGCACACAGAGCTAAGATCGCTATGTACGCAAGTTTCCTTCGTTCGGAACGACTTAGTTACGTGCCTGTAAGTGAGATTTGCCGAAAATTTTCATAACACATCAAGGAAATTGAGGAACAACGCTTCTCGGCACACAGAGCTAAGATCGCTATGTACGCAAGTTTCCTTCGTTCGGAACGACTTAGTTACGTGCCTGTAAGTGAGATTTGCCGAAAATTTTCATAACACATCAAGGAAATTGAGGAACAACGCTTCTCGGCACACAGAGCTAAGATCGCTATGTACGCAAGTTTCCTTCGTTCGGAACGACTTAGTTACGTGCCTGTAAGTGAGATTTGCCGAAAATTTTCATAACACATCAAGGAAATTGAGGAACAACGCTTCTCGGCACACAGAGCTAAGATCGCTATGTACGCAAGTTTCCTTCGTTCGGAACGACTTAGTTACGTGCCTGTAAGTGAGATTTGCCGAAAATTTTCATAACACATCAAGGAAATTGAGGAACAACGCTTCTCGGCACACAGAGCTAAGATCGCTATGTACGCAAGTTTCCTTCGTTCGGAACGACTTAGTTACGTGCCTGTAAGTGAGATTTGCCGAAAATTTTCATAACACATCAAGGAAATTGAGGAACAACGCTTCTCGGCACACAGAGCTAAGATCGCTATGTACGCAAGTTTCCTTCGTTCGGAACGACTTAGTTACGTGCCTGTAAGTGAGATTTGCCGAAAATTTTCATAACACATCAAGGAAATTGAGGAACAACGCTTCTCGGCACACAGAGCTAAGATCGCTATGTACGCAAGTTTCCTTCGTTCGGAACGACTTAGTTACGTGCCTGTAAGTGAGATTTGCCGAAAATTTTCATAACACATCAAGGAAATTGAGGAACAACGCTTCTCGGCACACAGAGCTAAGATCGCTATGTACGCAAGTTTCCTTCGTTCGGAACGACTTAGTTACGTGCCTGTAAGTGAGATTTGCCGAAAATTTTCATAACACATCAAGGAAATTGAGGAACAACGCTTCTCGGCACACAGAGCTAAGATCGCTATGTACGCAAGTTTCCTTCGTTCGGAACGACTTAGTTACGTGCCTGTAAGTGAGATTTGCCGAAAATTTTCATAACACATCAAGGAAATTGAGGAACAACGCTTCTCGGCACACAGAGCTAAGATCGCTATGTACGCAAGTTTCCTTCGTTCGGAACGACTTAGTTACGTGCCTGTAAGTGAGATTTGCCGAAAATTTTCATAACACATCAAGGAAATTGAGGAACAACGCTTCTCGGCACACAGAGCTAAGATCGCTATGTACGCAAGTTTCCTTCGTTCGGAACGACTTAGTTACGTGCCTGTAAGTGAGATTTGCCGAAAATTTTCATAACACATCAAGGAAATTGAGGAACAACGCTTCTCGGCACACAGAGCTAAGATCGCTATGTACGCAAGTTTCCTTCGTTCGGAACGACTTAGTTACGTGCCTGTAAGTGAGATTTGCCGAAAATTTTCATAACACATCAAGGAAATTGAGGAACAACGCTTCTCGGCACACAGAGCTAAGATCGCTATGTACGCAAGTTTCCTTCGTTCGGAACGACTTAGTTACGTGCCTGTAAGTGAGATTTGCCGAAAATTTTCATAACACATCAAGGAAATTGAGGAACAACGCTTCTCGGCACACAGAGCTAAGATCGCTATGTACGCAAGTTTCCTTCGTTCGGAACGACTTAGTTACGTGCCTGTAAGTGAGATTTGCCGAAAATTTTCATAACACATCAAGGAAATTGAGGAACAACGCTTCTCGGCACACAGAGCTAAGATCGCTATGTACGCAAGTTTCCTTCGTTCGGAACGACTTAGTTACGTGCCTGTAAGTGAGATTTGCCGAAAATTTTCATAACACATCAAGGAAATTGAGGAACAACGCTTCTCGGCACACAGAGCTAAGATCGCTATGTACGCAAGTTTCCTTCGTTCGGAACGACTTAGTTACGTGCCTGTAAGTGAGATTTGCCGAAAATTTTCATAACACATCAAGGAAATTGAGGAACAACGCTTCTCGGCACACAGAGCTAAGATCGCTATGTACGCAAGTTTCCTTCGTTCGGAACGACTTAGTTACGTGCCTGTAAGTGAGATTTGCCGAAAATTTTCATAACACATCAAGGAAATTGAGGAACAACGCTTCTCGGCACACAGAGCTAAGATCGCTATGTACGCAAGTTTCCTTCGTTCGGAACGACTTAGTTACGTGCCTGTAAGTGAGATTTGCCGAAAATTTTCATAACACATCAAGGAAATTGAGGAACAACGCTTCTCGGCACACAGAGCTAAGATCGCTATGTACGCAAGTTTCCTTCGTTCGGAACGACTTAGTTACGTGCCTGTAAGTGAGATTTGCCGAAAATTTTCATAACACATCAAGGAAATTGAGGAACAACGCTTCTCGGCACACAGAGCTAAGATCGCTATGTACGCAAGTTTCCTTCGTTCGGAACGACTTAGTTACGTGCCTGTAAGTGAGATTTGCCGAAAATTTTCATAACACATCAAGGAAATTGAGGAACAACGCTTCTCGGCACACAGAGCTAAGATCGCTATGTACGCAAGTTTCCTTCGTTCGGAACGACTTAGTTACGTGCCTGTAAGTGAGATTTGCCGAAAATTTTCATAACACATCAAGGAAATTGAGGAACAACGCTTCTCGGCACACAGAGCTAAGATCGCTATGTACGCAAGTTTCCTTCGTTCGGAACGACTTAGTTACGTGCCTGTAAGTGAGATTTGCCGAAAATTTTCATAACACATCAAGGAAATTGAGGAACAACGCTTCTCGGCACACAGAGCTAAGATCGCTATGTACGCAAGTTTCCTTCGTTCGGAACGACTTAGTTACGTGCCTGTAAGTGAGATTTGCCGAAAATTTTCATAACACATCAAGGAAATTGAGGAACAACGCTTCTCGGCACACAGAGCTAAGATCGCTATGTACGCAAGTTTCCTTCGTTCGGAACGACTTAGTTACGTGCCTGTAAGTGAGATTTGCCGAAAATTTTCATAACACATCAAGGAAATTGAGGAACAACGCTTCTCGGCACACAGAGCTAAGATCGCTATGTACGCAAGTTTCCTTCGTTCGGAACGACTTAGTTACGTGCCTGTAAGTGAGATTTGCCGAAAATTTTCATAACACATCAAGGAAATTGAGGAACAACGCTTCTCGGCACACAGAGCTAAGATCGCTATGTACGCAAGTTTCCTTCGTTCGGAACGACTTAGTTACGTGCCTGTAAGTGAGATTTGCCGAAAATTTTCATAACACATCAAGGAAATTGAGGAACAACGCTTCTCGGCACACAGAGCTAAGATCGCTATGTACGCAAGTTTCCTTCGTTCGGAACGACTTAGTTACGTGCCTGTAAGTGAGATTTGCCGAAAATTTTCATAACACATCAAGGAAATTGAGGAACAACGCTTCTCGGCACACAGAGCTAAGATCGCTATGTACGCAAGTTTCCTTCGTTCGGAACGACTTAGTTACGTGCCTGTAAGTGAGATTTGCCGAAAATTTTCATAACACATCAAGGAAATTGAGGAACAACGCTTCTCGGCACACAGAGCTAAGATCGCTATGTACGCAAGTTTCCTTCGTTCGGAACGACTTAGTTACGTGCCTGTAAGTGAGATTTGCCGAAAATTTTCATAACACATCAAGGAAATTGAGGAACAACGCTTCTCGGCACACAGAGCTAAGATCGCTATGTACGCAAGTTTCCTTCGTTCGGAACGACTTAGTTACGTGCCTGTAAGTGAGATTTGCCGAAAATTTTCATAACACATCAAGGAAATTGAGGAACAACGCTTCTCGGCACACAGAGCTAAGATCGCTATGTACGCAAGTTTCCTTCGTTCGGAACGACTTAGTTACGTGCCTGTAAGTGAGATTTGCCGAAAATTTTCATAACACATCAAGGAAATTGAGGAACAACGCTTCTCGGCACACAGAGCTAAGATCGCTATGTACGCAAGTTTCCTTCGTTCGGAACGACTTAGTTACGTGCCTGTAAGTGAGATTTGCCGAAAATTTTCATAACACATCAAGGAAATTGAGGAACAACGCTTCTCGGCACACAGAGCTAAGATCGCTATGTACGCAAGTTTCCTTCGTTCGGAACGACTTAGTTACGTGCCTGTAAGTGAGATTTGCCGAAAATTTTCATAACACATCAAGGAAATTGAGGAACAACGCTTCTCGGCACACAGAGCTAAGATCGCTATGTACGCAAGTTTCCTTCGTTCGGAACGACTTAGTTACGTGCCTGTAAGTGAGATTTGCCGAAAATTTTCATAACACATCAAGGAAATTGAGGAACAACGCTTCTCGGCACACAGAGCTAAGATCGCTATGTACGCAAGTTTCCTTCGTTCGGAACGACTTAGTTACGTGCCTGTAAGTGAGATTTGCCGAAAATTTTCATAACACATCAAGGAAATTGAGGAACAACGCTTCTCGGCACACAGAGCTAAGATCGCTATGTACGCAAGTTTCCTTCGTTCGGAACGACTTAGTTACGTGCCTGTAAGTGAGATTTGCCGAAAATTTTCATAACACATCAAGGAAATTGAGGAACAACGCTTCTCGGCACACAGAGCTAAGATCGCTATGTACGCAAGTTTCCTTCGTTCGGAACGACTTAGTTACGTGCCTGTAAGTGAGATTTGCCGAAAATTTTCATAACACATCAAGGAAATTGAGGAACAACGCTTCTCGGCACACAGAGCTAAGATCGCTATGTACGCAAGTTTCCTTCGTTCGGAACGACTTAGTTACGTGCCTGTAAGTGAGATTTGCCGAAAATTTTCATAACACATCAAGGAAATTGAGGAACAACGCTTCTCGGCACACAGAGCTAAGATCGCTATGTACGCAAGTTTCCTTCGTTCGGAACGACTTAGTTACGTGCCTGTAAGTGAGATTTGCCGAAAATTTTCATAACACATCAAGGAAATTGAGGAACAACGCTTCTCGGCACACAGAGCTAAGATCGCTATGTACGCAAGTTTCCTTCGTTCGGAACGACTTAGTTACGTGCCTGTAAGTGAGATTTGCCGAAAATTTTCATAACACATCAAGGAAATTGAGGAACAACGCTTCTCGGCACACAGAGCTAAGATCGCTATGTACGCAAGTTTCCTTCGTTCGGAACGACTTAGTTACGTGCCTGTAAGTGAGATTTGCCGAAAATTTTCATAACACATCAAGGAAATTGAGGAACAACGCTTCTCGGCACACAGAGCTAAGATCGCTATGTACGCAAGTTTCCTTCGTTCGGAACGACTTAGTTACGTGCCTGTAAGTGAGATTTGCCGAAAATTTTCATAACACATCAAGGAAATTGAGGAACAACGCTTCTCGGCACACAGAGCTAAGATCGCTATGTACGCAAGTTTCCTTCGTTCGGAACGACTTAGTTACGTGCCTGTAAGTGAGATTTGCCGAAAATTTTCATAACACATCAAGGAAATTGAGGAACAACGCTTCTCGGCACACAGAGCTAAGATCGCTATGTACGCAAGTTTCCTTCGTTCGGAACGACTTAGTTACGTGCCTGTAAGTGAGATTTGCCGAAAATTTTCATAACACATCAAGGAAATTGAGGAACAACGCTTCTCGGCACACAGAGCTAAGATCGCTATGTACGCAAGTTTCCTTCGTTCGGAACGACTTAGTTACGTGCCTGTAAGTGAGATTTGCCGAAAATTTTCATAACACATCAAGGAAATTGAGGAACAACGCTTCTCGGCACACAGAGCTAAGATCGCTATGTACGCAAGTTTCCTTCGTTCGGAACGACTTAGTTACGTGCCTGTAAGTGAGATTTGCCGAAAATTTTCATAACACATCAAGGAAATTGAGGAACAACGCTTCTCGGCACACAGAGCTAAGATCGCTATGTACGCAAGTTTCCTTCGTTCGGAACGACTTAGTTACGTGCCTGTAAGCGAGATTTGCCGAAAATTTTCATAACACATCAAGGAAATTGAGGAACAACGCTTCTCGGCACACAGAGCTAAGATCGCTATGTACGCAAGTTTCCTTCGTTCGGAACGACTTAGTTACGTGCCTGTAAGTGAGATTTGCCGAAAATTTTCATAACACATCAAGGAAATTGAGGAACAACGCTTCTCGGCACACAGAGCTAAGATCGCTATGTACGCAAGTTTCCTTCGTTCGGAACGACTTAGTTACGTGCCTGTAAGTGAGATTTGCCGAAAATTTTCATAACACATCAAGGAAATTGAGGAACAACGCTTCTCGGCACACAGAGCTAAGATCGCTATGTACGCAAGTTTCCTTCGTTCGGAACGACTTAGTTACGTGCCTGTAAGTGAGATTTGCCGAAAATTTTCATAACACATCAAGGAAATTGAGGAACAACGCTTCTCGGCACACAGAGCTAAGATCGCTATGTACGCAAGTTTCCTTCGTTCGGAACGACTTAGTTACGTGCCTGTAAGCGAGATTTGCCGAAAATTTTCATAACACATCAAGGAAATTGAGGAACAACGCTTCTCGGCACACAGAGCTAAGATCGCTATGTACGCAAGTTTCCTTCGTTCGGAACGACTTAGTTACGTGCCTGTAAGTGAGATTTGCCGAAAATTTTCATAACACATCAAGGAAATTGAGGAACAACGCTTCTCGGCACACAGAGCTAAGATCGCTATGTACGCAAGTTTCCTTCGTTCGGAACGACTTAGTTACGTGCCTGTAAGTGAGATTTGCCGAAAATTTTCATAACACATCAAGGAAATTGAGGAACAACGCTTCTCGGCTCACAGAGCTAAGATCGCTATGTACGCAAGTTTCCTTCGTTCGGAACGACTTAGTTACGTGCCTGTAAGTGAGATTTGCCGAAAATTTTCATAACACATCAAGGAAATTGAGGAACAACGCTTCTCGGCACACAGAGCTAAGATCGCTATGTACGCAAGTTTCCTTCGTTCGGAACGACTTAGTTACGTACCTGTAAGTGAGATTTGCCGAAAATTTTCATAACACATCAAGGAAATTGAGGAACAACGCTTCTCGGCACACAGAGCTAAGATCGCTATGTACGCAAGTTTCCTTCGTTCGGAACGACTTAGTTACGTGCCTGTAAGCGAGATTTGCCGAAAATTTTCATAACACATCAAGGAAATTGAGGAACAACGCTTCTCGGCACACAGAGCTAAGATCGCTATGTACGCAAGTTTCCTTCGTTCGGAACGACTTAGTTACGTACCTGTAAGTGAGATTTGCCGAAAATTTTCATAACACATCAAGGAAATTGAGGAACAACGCTTCTCGGCACACAGAGCTAAGATCGCTATGTACGCAAGTTTCCTTCGTTCGGAACGACTTAGTTACGTGCCTGTAAGTGAGATTTGCCGAAAATTTTCATAACACATCAAGGAAATTGAGGAACAACGCTTCTCGGCACACAGAGCTAAGATCGCTATGTACGCAAGTTTCCTTCGTTCGGAACGACTTAGTTACGTGCCTGTAAGTGAGATTTGCCGAAAATTTTCATAACACATCAAGGAAATTGAGGAACAACGCTTCTCGGCACACAGAGCTAAGATCGCTATGTACGCAAGTTTCCTTCGTTCGGAACGACTTAGTTACGTGCCTGTAAGTGAGATTTGCCGAAAATTTTCATAACACATCAAGGAAATTGAGGAACAACGCTTCTCGGCACACAGAGCTAAGATCGCTATGTACGCAAGTTTCCTTCGTTCGGAACGACTTAGTTACGTGCCTGTAAGTGAGATTTGCCGAAAATTTTCATAACACATCAAGGAAATTGAGGAACAACGCTTCTCGGCACACAGAGCTAAGATCGCTATGTACGCAAGTTTCCTTCGTTCGGAACGACTTAGTTACGTGCCTGTAAGTGAGATTTGCCGAAAATTTTCATAACACATCAAGGAAATTGAGGAACAACGCTTCTCGGCACACAGAGCTAAGATCGCTATGTACGCAAGTTTCCTTCGTTCGGAACGACTTAGTTACGTGCCTGTAAGTGAGATTTGCCGAAAATTTTCATAACACATCAAGGAAATTGAGGAACAACGCTTCTCGGCACACAGAGCTAAGATCGCTATGTACGCAAGTTTCCTTCGTTC
>JAXRKO010001574.1:0-14625 GCA_037039905.1 Formica aserva
TGTGCCGAGAAGCGTTGTTCCTCAATTTCCTTGATGTGTTATGAAAATTTTCGGCAAATCTCACTTACAGGCACGTAACTAAGTCGTTCCGAACGAAGGAAACTTGCGTACATAGCGATCTTAGCTCTGTGTGCCGAGAAGCGTTGTTCCTCAATTTCCTTGATGTGTTATGAAAATTTTCGGCAAATCTCACTTACAGGCACGTAACTAAGTCGTTCCGAACGAAGGAAACTTGCGTACATAGCGATCTTAGCTCTGTGTGCCGAGAAGCGTTGTTCCTCAATTTCCTTGATGTGTTATGAAAATTTTCGGCAAATCTCGCTTACAGGCACGTAACTAAGTCGTTCCGAACGAAGGAAACTTGCGTACATAGCGATCTTAGCTCTGTGTGCCGAGAAGCGTTGTTCCTCAATTTCCTTGATGTGTTATGAAAATTTTCGGCAAATCTCACTTACAGGCACGTAACTAAGTCGTTCCGAACGAAGGAAACTTGCGTACATAGCGATCTTAGCTCTGTGTGCCGAGAAGCGTTGTTCCTCAATTTCCTTGATGTGTTATGAAAATTTTCGGCAAATCTCACTTACAGGCACGTAACTAAGTCGTTCCGAACGAAGGAAACTTGCGTACATAGCGATCTTAGCTCTGTGTGCCGAGAAGCGTTGTTCCTCAATTTCCTTGATGTGTTATGAAAATTTTCGGCAAATCTCACTTACAGGCACGTAACTAAGTCGTTCCGAACGAAGGAAACTTGCGTACATAGCGATCTTAGCTCTGTGTGCCGAGAAGCGTTGTTCCTCAATTTCCTTGATGTGTTATGAAAATTTTCGGCAAATCTCACTTACAGGCACGTAACTAAGTCGTTCCGAACGAAGGAAACTTGCGTACATAGCGATCTTAGCTCTGTGTGCCGAGAAGCGTTGTTCCTCAATTTCCTTGATGTGTTATGAAAATTTTCGGCAAATCTCACTTACAGGCACGTAACTAAGTCGTTCCGAACGAAGGAAACTTGCGTACATAGCGATCTTAGCTCTGTGTGCCGAGAAGCGTTGTTCCTCAATTTCCTTGATGTGTTATGAAAATTTTCGGCAAATCTCGCTTACAGGCACGTAACTAAGTCGTTCCGAACGAAGGAAACTTGCGTACATAGCGATCTTAGCTCTGTGTGCCGAGAAGCGTTGTTCCTCAATTTCCTTGATGTGTTATGAAAATTTTCGGCAAATCTCACTTACAGGCACGTAACTAAGTCGTTCCGAACGAAGGAAACTTGCGTACATAGCGATCTTAGCTCTGTGTGCCGAGAAGCGTTGTTCCTCAATTTCCTTGATGTGTTATGAAAATTTTCGGCAAATCTCACTTACAGGCACGTAACTAAGTCGTTCCGAACGAAGGAAACTTGCGTACATAGCGATCTTAGCTCTGTGTGCCGAGAAGCGTTGTTCCTCAATTTCCTTGATGTGTTATGAAAATTTTCGGCAAATCTCACTTACAGGCACGTAACTAAGTCGTTCCGAACGAAGGAAACTTGCGTACATAGCGATCTTAGCTCTGTGTGCCGAGAAGCGTTGTTCCTCAATTTCCTTGATGTGTTATGAAAATTTTCGGCAAATCTCACTTACAGGCACGTAACTAAGTCGTTCCGAACGAAGGAAACTTGCGTACATAGCGATCTTAGCTCTGTGTGCCGAGAAGCGTTGTTCCTCAATTTCCTTGATGTGTTATGAAAATTTTCGGCAAATCTCACTTACAGGCACGTAACTAAGTCGTTCCGAACGAAGGAAACTTGCGTACATAGCGATCTTAGCTCTGTGTGCCGAGAAGCGTTGTTCCTCAATTTCCTTGATGTGTTATGAAAATTTTCGGCAAATCTCACTTACAGGCACGTAACTAAGTCGTTCCGAACGAAGGAAACTTGCGTACATAGCGATCTTAGCTCTGTGTGCCGAGAAGCGTTGTTCCTCAATTTCCTTGATGTGTTATGAAAATTTTCGGCAAATCTCACTTACAGGCACGTAACTAAGTCGTTCCGAACGAAGGAAACTTGCGTACATAGCGATCTTAGCTCTGTGTGCCGAGAAGCGTTGTTCCTCAATTTCCTTGATGTGTTATGAAAATTTTCGGCAAATCTCGCTTACAGGCACGTAACTAAGTCGTTCCGAACGAAGGAAACTTGCGTACATAGCGATCTTAGCTCTGTGTGCCGAGAAGCGTTGTTCCTCAATTTCCTTGATGTGTTATGAAAATTTTCGGCAAATCTCACTTACAGGCACGTAACTAAGTCGTTCCGAACGAAGGAAACTTGCGTACATAGCGATCTTAGCTCTGTGTGCCGAGAAGCGTTGTTCCTCAATTTCCTTGATGTGTTATGAAAATTTTCGGCAAATCTCACTTACAGGCACGTAACTAAGTCGTTCCGAACGAAGGAAACTTGCGTACATAGCGATCTTAGCTCTGTGTGCCGAGAAGCGTTGTTCCTCAATTTCCTTGATGTGTTATGAAAATTTTCGGCAAATCTCACTTACAGGCACGTAACTAAGTCGTTCCGAACGAAGGAAACTTGCGTACATAGCGATCTTAGCTCTGTGTGCCGAGAAGCGTTGTTCCTCAATTTCCTTGATGTGTTATGAAAATTTTCGGCAAATCTCACTTACAGGCACGTAACTAAGTCGTTCCGAACGAAGGAAACTTGCGTACATAGCGATCTTAGCTCTGTGTGCCGAGAAGCGTTGTTCCTCAATTTCCTTGATGTGTTATGAAAATTTTCGGCAAATCTCACTTACAGGCACGTAACTAAGTCGTTCCGAACGAAGGAAACTTGCGTACATAGCGATCTTAGCTCTGTGTGCCGAGAAGCGTTGTTCCTCAATTTCCTTGATGTGTTATGAAAATTTTCGGCAAATCTCACTTACAGGCACGTAACTAAGTCGTTCCGAACGAAGGAAACTTGCGTACATAGCGATCTTAGCTCTGTGTGCCGAGAAGCGTTGTTCCTCAATTTCCTTGATGTGTTATGAAAATTTTCGGCAAATCTCACTTACAGGCACGTAACTAAGTCGTTCCGAACGAAGGAAACTTGCGTACATAGCGATCTTAGCTCTGTGTGCCGAGAAGCGTTGTTCCTCAATTTCCTTGATGTGTTATGAAAATTTTCGGCAAATCTCACTTACAGGCACGTAACTAAGTCGTTCCGAACGAAGGAAACTTGCGTACATAGCGATCTTAGCTCTGTGTGCCGAGAAGCGTTGTTCCTCAATTTCCTTGATGTGTTATGAAAATTTTCGGCAAATCTCACTTACAGGCACGTAACTAAGTCGTTCCGAACGAAGGAAACTTGCGTACATAGCGATCTTAGCTCTGTGTGCCGAGAAGCGTTGTTCCTCAATTTCCTTGATGTGTTATGAAAATTTTCGGCAAATCTCACTTACAGGCACGTAACTAAGTCGTTCCGAACGAAGGAAACTTGCGTACATAGCGATCTTAGCTCTGTGTGCCGAGAAGCGTTGTTCCTCAATTTCCTTGATGTGTTATGAAAATTTTCGGCAAATCTCACTTACAGGCACGTAACTAAGTCGTTCCGAACGAAGGAAACTTGCGTACATAGCGATCTTAGCTCTGTGTGCCGAGAAGCGTTGTTCCTCAATTTCCTTGATGTGTTATGAAAATTTTCGGCAAATCTCACTTACAGGCACGTAACTAAGTCGTTCCGAACGAAGGAAACTTGCGTACATAGCGATCTTAGCTCTGTGTGCCGAGAAGCGTTGTTCCTCAATTTCCTTGATGTGTTATGAAAATTTTCGGCAAATCTCACTTACAGGCACGTAACTAAGTCGTTCCGAACGAAGGAAACTTGCGTACATAGCGATCTTAGCTCTGTGTGCCGAGAAGCGTTGTTCCTCAATTTCCTTGATGTGTTATGAAAATTTTCGGCAAATCTCACTTACAGGCACGTAACTAAGTCGTTCCGAACGAAGGAAACTTGCGTACATAGCGATCTTAGCTCTGTGTGCCGAGAAGCGTTGTTCCTCAATTTCCTTGATGTGTTATGAAAATTTTCGGCAAATCTCACTTACAGGCACGTAACTAAGTCGTTCCGAACGAAGGAAACTTGCGTACATAGCGATCTTAGCTCTGTGTGCCGAGAAGCGTTGTTCCTCAATTTCCTTGATGTGTTATGAAAATTTTCGGCAAATCTCACTTACAGGCACGTAACTAAGTCGTTCCGAACGAAGGAAACTTGCGTACATAGCGATCTTAGCTCTGTGTGCCGAGAAGCGTTGTTCCTCAATTTCCTTGATGTGTTATGAAAATTTTCGGCAAATCTCACTTACAGGCACGTAACTAAGTCGTTCCGAACGAAGGAAACTTGCGTACATAGCGATCTTAGCTCTGTGTGCCGAGAAGCGTTGTTCCTCAATTTCCTTGATGTGTTATGAAAATTTTCGGCAAATCTCACTTACAGGCACGTAACTAAGTCGTTCCGAACGAAGGAAACTTGCGTACATAGCGATCTTAGCTCTGTGTGCCGAGAAGCGTTGTTCCTCAATTTCCTTGATGTGTTATGAAAATTTTCGGCAAATCTCACTTACAGGCACGTAACTAAGTCGTTCCGAACGAAGGAAACTTGCGTACATAGCGATCTTAGCTCTGTGTGCCGAGAAGCGTTGTTCCTCAATTTCCTTGATGTGTTATGAAAATTTTCGGCAAATCTCACTTACAGGCACGTAACTAAGTCGTTCCGAACGAAGGAAACTTGCGTACATAGCGATCTTAGCTCTGTGTGCCGAGAAGCGTTGTTCCTCAATTTCCTTGATGTGTTATGAAAATTTTCGGCAAATCTCACTTACAGGCACGTAACTAAGTCGTTCCGAACGAAGGAAACTTGCGTACATAGCGATCTTAGCTCTGTGTGCCGAGAAGCGTTGTTCCTCAATTTCCTTGATGTGTTATGAAAATTTTCGGCAAATCTCACTTACAGGCACGTAACTAAGTCGTTCCGAACGAAGGAAACTTGCGTACATAGCGATCTTAGCTCTGTGTGCCGAGAAGCGTTGTTCCTCAATTTCCTTGATGTGTTATGAAAATTTTCGGCAAATCTCACTTACAGGCACGTAACTAAGTCGTTCCGAACGAAGGAAACTTGCGTACATAGCGATCTTAGCTCTGTGTGCCGAGAAGCGTTGTTCCTCAATTTCCTTGATGTGTTATGAAAATTTTCGGCAAATCTCACTTACAGGCACGTAACTAAGTCGTTCCGAACGAAGGAAACTTGCGTACATAGCGATCTTAGCTCTGTGTGCCGAGAAGCGTTGTTCCTCAATTTCCTTGATGTGTTATGAAAATTTTCGGCAAATCTCACTTACAGGCACGTAACTAAGTCGTTCCGAACGAAGGAAACTTGCGTACATAGCGATCTTAGCTCTGTGTGCCGAGAAGCGTTGTTCCTCAATTTCCTTGATGTGTTATGAAAATTTTCGGCAAATCTCACTTACAGGCACGTAACTAAGTCGTTCCGAACGAAGGAAACTTGCGTACATAGCGATCTTAGCTCTGTGTGCCGAGAAGCGTTGTTCCTCAATTTCCTTGATGTGTTATGAAAATTTTCGGCAAATCTCACTTACAGGCACGTAACTAAGTCGTTCCGAACGAAGGAAACTTGCGTACATAGCGATCTTAGCTCTGTGTGCCGAGAAGCGTTGTTCCTCAATTTCCTTGATGTGTTATGAAAATTTTCGGCAAATCTCACTTACAGGCACGTAACTAAGTCGTTCCGAACGAAGGAAACTTGCGTACATAGCGATCTTAGCTCTGTGTGCCGAGAAGCGTTGTTCCTCAATTTCCTTGATGTGTTATGAAAATTTTCGGCAAATCTCGCTTACAGGCACGTAACTAAGTCGTTCCGAACGAAGGAAACTTGCGTACATAGCGATCTTAGCTCTGTGTGCCGAGAAGCGTTGTTCCTCAATTTCCTTGATGTGTTATGAAAATTTTCGGCAAATCTCACTTACAGGCACGTAACTAAGTCGTTCCGAACGAAGGAAACTTGCGTACATAGCGATCTTAGCTCTGTGTGCCGAGAAGCGTTGTTCCTCAATTTCCTTGATGTGTTATGAAAATTTTCGGCAAATCTCACTTACAGGCACGTAACTAAGTCGTTCCGAACGAAGGAAACTTGCGTACATAGCGATCTTAGCTCTGTGTGCCGAGAAGCGTTGTTCCTCAATTTCCTTGATGTGTTATGAAAATTTTCGGCAAATCTCACTTACAGGCACGTAACTAAGTCGTTCCGAACGAAGGAAACTTGCGTACATAGCGATCTTAGCTCTGTGTGCCGAGAAGCGTTGTTCCTCAATTTCCTTGATGTGTTATGAAAATTTTCGGCAAATCTCACTTACAGGCACGTAACTAAGTCGTTCCGAACGAAGGAAACTTGCGTACATAGCGATCTTAGCTCTGTGTGCCGAGAAGCGTTGTTCCTCAATTTCCTTGATGTGTTATGAAAATTTTCGGCAAATCTCGCTTACAGGCACGTAACTAAGTCGTTCCGAACGAAGGAAACTTGCGTACATAGCGATCTTAGCTCTGTGTGCCGAGAAGCGTTGTTCCTCAATTTCCTTGATGTGTTATGAAAATTTTCGGCAAATCTCACTTACAGGCACGTAACTAAGTCGTTCCGAACGAAGGAAACTTGCGTACATAGCGATCTTAGCTCTGTGTGCCGAGAAGCGTTGTTCCTCAATTTCCTTGATGTGTTATGAAAATTTTCGGCAAATCTCACTTACAGGCACGTAACTAAGTCGTTCCGAACGAAGGAAACTTGCGTACATAGCGATCTTAGCTCTGTGTGCCGAGAAGCGTTGTTCCTCAATTTCCTTGATGTGTTATGAAAATTTTCGGCAAATCTCACTTACAGGCACGTAACTAAGTCGTTCCGAACGAAGGAAACTTGCGTACATAGCGATCTTAGCTCTGTGTGCCGAGAAGCGTTGTTCCTCAATTTCCTTGATGTGTTATGAAAATTTTCGGCAAATCTCACTTACAGGCACGTAACTAAGTCGTTCCGAACGAAGGAAACTTGCGTACATAGCGATCTTAGCTCTGTGTGCCGAGAAGCGTTGTTCCTCAATTTCCTTGATGTGTTATGAAAATTTTCGGCAAATCTCACTTACAGGCACGTAACTAAGTCGTTCCGAACGAAGGAAACTTGCGTACATAGCGATCTTAGCTCTGTGTGCCGAGAAGCGTTGTTCCTCAATTTCCTTGATGTGTTATGAAAATTTTCGGCAAATCTCACTTACAGGCACGTAACTAAGTCGTTCCGAACGAAGGAAACTTGCGTACATAGCGATCTTAGCTCTGTGTGCCGAGAAGCGTTGTTCCTCAATTTCCTTGATGTGTTATGAAAATTTTCGGCAAATCTCACTTACAGGCACGTAACTAAGTCGTTCCGAACGAAGGAAACTTGCGTACATAGCGATCTTAGCTCTGTGTGCCGAGAAGCGTTGTTCCTCAATTTCCTTGATGTGTTATGAAAATTTTCGGCAAATCTCACTTACAGGCACGTAACTAAGTCGTTCCGAACGAAGGAAACTTGCGTACATAGCGATCTTAGCTCTGTGTGCCGAGAAGCGTTGTTCCTCAATTTCCTTGATGTGTTATGAAAATTTTCGGCAAATCTCACTTACAGGCACGTAACTAAGTCGTTCCGAACGAAGGAAACTTGCGTACATAGCGATCTTAGCTCTGTGTGCCGAGAAGCGTTGTTCCTCAATTTCCTTGATGTGTTATGAAAATTTTCGGCAAATCTCACTTACAGGCACGTAACTAAGTCGTTCCGAACGAAGGAAACTTGCGTACATAGCGATCTTAGCTCTGTGTGCCGAGAAGCGTTGTTCCTCAATTTCCTTGATGTGTTATGAAAATTTTCGGCAAATCTCACTTACAGGCACGTAACTAAGTCGTTCCGAACGAAGGAAACTTGCGTACATAGCGATCTTAGCTCTGTGTGCCGAGAAGCGTTGTTCCTCAATTTCCTTGATGTGTTATGAAAATTTTCGGCAAATCTCACTTACAGGCACGTAACTAAGTCGTTCCGAACGAAGGAAACTTGCGTACATAGCGATCTTAGCTCTGTGTGCCGAGAAGCGTTGTTCCTCAATTTCCTTGATGTGTTATGAAAATTTTCGGCAAATCTCGCTTACAGGCACGTAACTAAGTCGTTCCGAACGAAGGAAACTTGCGTACATAGCGATCTTAGCTCTGTGTGCCGAGAAGCGTTGTTCCTCAATTTCCTTGATGTGTTATGAAAATTTTCGGCAAATCTCACTTACAGGCACGTAACTAAGTCGTTCCGAACGAAGGAAACTTGCGTACATAGCGATCTTAGCTCTGTGTGCCGAGAAGCGTTGTTCCTCAATTTCCTTGATGTGTTATGAAAATTTTCGGCAAATCTCACTTACAGGCACGTAACTAAGTCGTTCCGAACGAAGGAAACTTGCGTACATAGCGATCTTAGCTCTGTGTGCCGAGAAGCGTTGTTCCTCAATTTCCTTGATGTGTTATGAAAATTTTCGGCAAATCTCACTTACAGGCACGTAACTAAGTCGTTCCGAACGAAGGAAACTTGCGTACATAGCGATCTTAGCTCTGTGTGCCGAGAAGCGTTGTTCCTCAATTTCCTTGATGTGTTATGAAAATTTTCGGCAAATCTCACTTACAGGCACGTAACTAAGTCGTTCCGAACGAAGGAAACTTGCGTACATAGCGATCTTAGCTCTGTGTGCCGAGAAGCGTTGTTCCTCAATTTCCTTGATGTGTTATGAAAATTTTCGGCAAATCTCGCTTACAGGCACGTAACTAAGTCGTTCCGAACGAAGGAAACTTGCGTACATAGCGATCTTAGCTCTGTGTGCCGAGAAGCGTTGTTCCTCAATTTCCTTGATGTGTTATGAAAATTTTCGGCAAATCTCACTTACAGGCACGTAACTAAGTCGTTCCGAACGAAGGAAACTTGCGTACATAGCGATCTTAGCTCTGTGTGCCGAGAAGCGTTGTTCCTCAATTTCCTTGATGTGTTATGAAAATTTTCGGCAAATCTCACTTACAGGCACGTAACTAAGTCGTTCCGAACGAAGGAAACTTGCGTACATAGCGATCTTAGCTCTGTGTGCCGAGAAGCGTTGTTCCTCAATTTCCTTGATGTGTTATGAAAATTTTCGGCAAATCTCACTTACAGGCACGTAACTAAGTCGTTCCGAACGAAGGAAACTTGCGTACATAGCGATCTTAGCTCTGTGTGCCGAGAAGCGTTGTTCCTCAATTTCCTTGATGTGTTATGAAAATTTTCGGCAAATCTCACTTACAGGCACGTAACTAAGTCGTTCCGAACGAAGGAAACTTGCGTACATAGCGATCTTAGCTCTGTGTGCCGAGAAGCGTTGTTCCTCAATTTCCTTGATGTGTTATGAAAATTTTCGGCAAATCTCACTTACAGGCACGTAACTAAGTCGTTCCGAACGAAGGAAACTTGCGTACATAGCGATCTTAGCTCTGTGTGCCGAGAAGCGTTGTTCCTCAATTTCCTTGATGTGTTATGAAAATTTTCGGCAAATCTCACTTACAGGCACGTAACTAAGTCGTTCCGAACGAAGGAAACTTGCGTACATAGCGATCTTAGCTCTGTGTGCCGAGAAGCGTTGTTCCTCAATTTCCTTGATGTGTTATGAAAATTTTCGGCAAATCTCACTTACAGGCACGTAACTAAGTCGTTCCGAACGAAGGAAACTTGCGTACATAGCGATCTTAGCTCTGTGTGCCGAGAAGCGTTGTTCCTCAATTTCCTTGATGTGTTATGAAAATTTTCGGCAAATCTCACTTACAGGCACGTAACTAAGTCGTTCCGAACGAAGGAAACTTGCGTACATAGCGATCTTAGCTCTGTGTGCCGAGAAGCGTTGTTCCTCAATTTCCTTGATGTGTTATGAAAATTTTCGGCAAATCTCACTTACAGGCACGTAACTAAGTCGTTCCGAACGAAGGAAACTTGCGTACATAGCGATCTTAGCTCTGTGTGCCGAGAAGCGTTGTTCCTCAATTTCCTTGATGTGTTATGAAAATTTTGGTAAATCTCACTTACAGGCACGTAACTAAGTCGTTCCGAACGAAGGAAACTTGCGTACATAGCGATCTTAGCTCTGTGTGCCGAGAAGCGTTGTTCCTCAATTTCCTTGATGTGTTATGAAAATTTTCGGCAAATCTCGCTTACAGGCACGTAACTAAGTCGTTCCGAACGAAGGAAACTTGCGTACATAGCGATCTTAGCTCTGTGTGCCGAGAAGCGTTGTTCCTCAATTTCCTTGATGTGTTATGAAAATTTTCGGCAAATCTCACTTACAGGCACGTAACTAAGTCGTTCCGAACGAAGGAAACTTGCGTACATAGCGATCTTAGCTCTGTGTGCCGAGAAGCGTTGTTCCTCAATTTCCTTGATGTGTTATGAAAATTTTCGGCAAATCTCACTTACAGGCACGTAACTAAGTCGTTCCGAACGAAGGAAACTTGCGTACATAGCGATCTTAGCTCTGTGTGCCGAGAAGCGTTGTTCCTCAATTTCCTTGATGTGTTATGAAAATTTTCGGCAAATCTCACTTACAGGCACGTAACTAAGTCGTTCCGAACGAAGGAAACTTGCGTACATAGCGATCTTAGCTCTGTGTGCCGAGAAGCGTTGTTCCTCAATTTCCTTGATGTGTTATGAAAATTTTCGGCAAATCTCACTTACAGGCACGTAACTAAGTCGTTCCGAACGAAGGAAACTTGCGTACATAGCGATCTTAGCTCTGTGTGCCGAGAAGCGTTGTTCCTCAATTTCCTTGATGTGTTATGAAAATTTTCGGCAAATCTCACTTACAGGCACGTAACTAAGTCGTTCCGAACGAAGGAAACTTGCGTACATAGCGATCTTAGCTCTGTGTGCCGAGAAGCGTTGTTCCTCAATTTCCTTGATGTGTTATGAAAATTTTCGGCAAATCTCACTTACAGGCACGTAACTAAGTCGTTCCGAACGAAGGAAACTTGCGTACATAGCGATCTTAGCTCTGTGTGCCGAGAAGCGTTGTTCCTCAATTTCCTTGATGTGTTATGAAAATTTTCGGCAAATCTCACTTACAGGCACGTAACTAAGTCGTTCCGAACGAAGGAAACTTGCGTACATAGCGATCTTAGCTCTGTGTGCCGAGAAGCGTTGTTCCTCAATTTCCTTGATGTGTTATGAAAATTTTCGGCAAATCTCACTTACAGGCACGTAACTAAGTCGTTCCGAACGAAGGAAACTTGCGTACATAGCGATCTTAGCTCTGTGTGCCGAGAAGCGTTGTTCCTCAATTTCCTTGATGTGTTATGAAAATTTTCGGCAAATCTCACTTACAGGCACGTAACTAAGTCGTTCCGAACGAAGGAAACTTGCGTACATAGCGATCTTAGCTCTGTGTGCCGAGAAGCGTTGTTCCTCAATTTCCTTGATGTGTTATGAAAATTTTCGGCAAATCTCGCTTACAGGCACGTAACTAAGTCGTTCCGAACGAAGGAAACTTGCGTACATAGCGATCTTAGCTCTGTGTGCCGAGAAGCGTTGTTCCTCAATTTCCTTGATGTGTTATGAAAATTTTCGGCAAATCTCACTTACAGGCACGTAACTAAGTCGTTCCGAACGAAGGAAACTTGCGTACATAGCGATCTTAGCTCTGTGTGCCGAGAAGCGTTGTTCCTCAATTTCCTTGATGTGTTATGAAAATTTTCGGCAAATCTCACTTACAGGCACGTAACTAAGTCGTTCCGAACGAAGGAAACTTGCGTACATAGCGATCTTAGCTCTGTGTGCCGAGAAGCGTTGTTCCTCAATTTCCTTGATGTGTTATGAAAATTTTCGGCAAATCTCACTTACAGGCACGTAACTAAGTCGTTCCGAACGAAGGAAACTTGCGTACATAGCGATCTTAGCTCTGTGTGCCGAGAAGCGTTGTTCCTCAATTTCCTTGATGTGTTATGAAAATTTTCGGCAAATCTCACTTACAGGCACGTAACTAAGTCGTTCCGAACGAAGGAAACTTGCGTACATAGCGATCTTAGCTCTGTGTGCCGAGAAGCGTTGTTCCTCAATTTCCTTGATGTGTTATGAAAATTTTCGGCAAATCTCACTTACAGGCACGTAACTAAGTCGTTCCGAACGAAGGAAACTTGCGTACATAGCGATCTTAGCTCTGTGTGCCGAGAAGCGTTGTTCCTCAATTTCCTTGATGTGTTATGAAAATTTTCGGCAAATCTCGCTTACAGGCACGTAACTAAGTCGTTCCGAACGAAGGAAACTTGCGTACATAGCGATCTTAGCTCTGTGTGCCGAGAAGCGTTGTTCCTCAATTTCCTTGATGTGTTATGAAAATTTTCGGCAAATCTCACTTACAGGCACGTAACTAAGTCGTTCCGAACGAAGGAAACTTGCGTACATAGCGATCTTAGCTCTGTGTGCCGAGAAGCGTTGTTCCTCAATTTCCTTGATGTGTTATGAAAATTTTCGGCAAATCTCACTTACAGGCACGTAACTAAGTCGTTCCGAACGAAGGAAACTTGCGTACATAGCGATCTTAGCTCTGTGTGCCGAGAAGCGTTGTTCCTCAATTTCCTTGATGTGTTATGAAAATTTTCGGCAAATCTCACTTACAGGCACGTAACTAAGTCGTTCCGAACGAAGGAAACTTGCGTACATAGCGATCTTAGCTCTGTGTGCCGAGAAGCGTTGTTCCTCAATTTCCTTGATGTGTTATGAAAATTTTCGGCAAATCTCACTTACAGGCACGTAACTAAGTCGTTCCGAACGAAGGAAACTTGCGTACATAGCGATCTTAGCTCTGTGTGCCGAGAAGCGTTGTTCCTCAATTTCCTTGATGTGTTATGAAAATTTTCGGCAAATCTCGCTTACAGGCACGTAACTAAGTCGTTCCGAACGAAGGAAACTTGCGTACATAGCGATCTTAGCTCTGTGTGCCGAGAAGCGTTGTTCCTCAATTTCCTTGATGTGTTATGAAAATTTTCGGCAAATCTCACTTACAGGCACGTAACTAAGTCGTTCCGAACGAAGGAAACTTGCGTACATAGCGATCTTAGCTCTGTGTGCCGAGAAGCGTTGTTCCTCAATTTCCTTGATGTGTTATGAAAATTTTCGGCAAATCTCACTTACAGGCACGTAACTAAGTCGTTCCGAACGAAGGAAACTTGCGTACATAGCGATCTTAGCTCTGTGTGCCGAGAAGCGTTGTTCCTCAATTTCCTTGATGTGTTATGAAAATTTTCGGCAAATCTCACTTACAGGCACGTAACTAAGTCGTTCCGAACGAAGGAAACTTGCGTACATAGCGATCTTAGCTCTGTGTGCCGAGAAGCGTTGTTCCTCAATTTCCTTGATGTGTTATGAAAATTTTCGGCAAATCTCACTTACAGGCACGTAACTAAGTCGTTCCGAACGAAGGAAACTTGCGTACATAGCGATCTTAGCTCTGTGTGCCGAGAAGCGTTGTTCCTCAATTTCCTTGATGTGTTATGAAAATTTTCGGCAAATCTCACTTACAGGCACGTAACTAAGTCGTTCCGAACGAAGGAAACTTGCGTACATAGCGATCTTAGCTCTGTGTGCCGAGAAGCGTTGTTCCTCAATTTCCTTGATGTGTTATGAAAATTTTCGGCAAATCTCGCTTACAGGCACGTAACTAAGTCGTTCCGAACGAAGGAAACTTGCGTACATAGCGATCTTAGCTCTGTGTGCCGAGAAGCGTTGTTCCTCAATTTCCTTGATGTGTTATGAAAATTTTCGGCAAATCTCACTTACAGGCACGTAACTAAGTCGTTCCGAACGAAGGAAACTTGCGTACATAGCGATCTTAGCTCTGTGTGCCGAGAAGCGTTGTTCCTCAATTTCCTTGATGTGTTATGAAAATTTTCGGCAAATCTCACTTACAGGCACGTAACTAAGTCGTTCCGAACGAAGGAAACTTGCGTACATAGCGATCTTAGCTCTGTGTGCCGAGAAGCGTTGTTCCTCAATTTCCTTGATGTGTTATGAAAATTTTCGGCAAATCTCGCTTACAGGCACGTAACTAAGTCGTTCCGAACGAAGGAAACTTGCGTACATAGCGATCTTAGCTCTGTGTGCCGAGAAGCGTTGTTCCTCAATTTCCTTGATGTGTTATGAAAATTTTCGGCAAATCTCACTTACAGGCACGTAACTAAGTCGTTCCGAACGAAGGAAACTTGCGTACATAGCGATCTTAGCTCTGTGTGCCGAGAAGCGTTGTTCCTCAATTTCCTTGATGTGTTATGAAAATTTTCGGCAAATCTCGCTTACAGGCACGTAACTAAGTCGTTCCGAACGAAGGAAACTTGCGTACATAGCGATCTTAGCTCTGTGTGCCGAGAAGCGTTGTTCCTCAATTTCCTTGATGTGTTATGAAAACTTTCGGCAAATCTCGCTTACAGGCACGTAACTAAGTCGTTCCGAACGAAGGAAACTTGCGTACATAGCGATCTTAGCTCTGTGTGCCGAGAAGCGTTGTTCCTCAATTTCCTTGATGTGTTATGAAAATT
>JAXRKO010001575.1:0-14613 GCA_037039905.1 Formica aserva
TTCAGTATAAGTACATTTATAACTGCAATAAAGCGCTTGAAATGTGTTTGAAAGTGATAAAATGAAAGCTTTTTAGTATATAGAAGCTTAGCATTGTTCAATGTTTCACGGGATTACGTACGTAGTTATGAGGAGTGCCTGCGTTTTTAAGCAAATCTTTGCTTGTCTATATGCCTTTTGGCCCTTATCGGTAGTAATAGCAAATGTTCTGGCAATTCCATGCTATAGTTATCTAAAGATTGAATGGAAGAATTGATTCACGTAGAAACAGTAGTACGCATATACGAGAAACAAGATATATATATATATATATATATATATATATATATATATATCAGTACGAGAAGCATCCATATAAATATATGTTTAAAATTGTTTCTCCTTTTTCGACATTAGTATATAAATGTACATATATCGGCAACTATTCCTTCAATAGAGTGCTTTTACGCAGATGTCCAAGTATAAAATTGTCTATCCATCTATCTTAATGTATTATTATTTCAAGTAATCTATAAGTTATTTATAATAGCTGGTAAATAAACGTATATATATATATGTTATAGAATTTAAAGTATGCTGCGCATGGTATTGAGATGAAGATTTGTATATTTTTCTACATCTTCCAACGCTGCTGGTAAAGATGCATAGGATTGCAAATCCTGTAGCGAATTGCAAGTAGCTGTAGGTGTATAATTTACTTGCAGTGTGATAAATAAAACGGGGATGGAATATAAATAAATAAATAAAAAGCGTTTTATTCCTCGACGATGCGAGGTACAGTCCAACTGAGTGTCCTGATCACTCTGTACAACAAGAACACAATAAAATGCATTGTGCTTGCTTTGTATAACGAATCCCAACTAAGCTTTCAAGGTAATTGGCTGTTTGAAGGTAGCAGAATGATTAAAATAAAAAAGAACAATAACGATGCAGATTAGGTAAAAGTCAAATTAAAGTAATACGGTCAATCATGGAGCCTTCCCCAGGGGACTGGCTTCCATGCGGGTTATTCCCACGATGGGTTTCTCCTGCACTTCCATGCTCCAGCTGGTTGTGTGCTGGTGTGGCCAAATGGAAAGTAAACCATTAAGCGGATAACAAATGCTTTATTTTATTAGGGCTGCTTTCATGTGTGCATTATGGGCGATGAAGCCTCAGCCCGATCCGTCATGCGGATCATTCAAGCATGACTACTGATACTTCAATGAGTAAGTGGCAATATATCTTGCGTGGTATAGTTTTTAGTTTCGAAGCTGTGATCCGTCACCGCAAGAGTTCAGCCCAATCATGACCAACCATGAAGTAGGAAAGAATATAGGGTATGAGGAACTAAGAAGCATAATACTAACAACTACCTTATGCAGATAGGCCAAACAGAGGTTCATGGAAAACCATTTGTGCATAGCGACAGTTTAACGAAATTTACAATAGAAAAATGATTGCAATTCTGCCAAGGTTTTGTAAGGAAAAAGAATCAGTAAAGATAATCCAAGTGCAGTTGACAGTGTTCGAAGGAGTAGTTGCTTTATCCCCAAAGGACGAACAATTGACACCATCAGAAGTTGAAGATGATCAGCGCATATTTCGCTCAGTAGAAACATAAAAAAGAAATACGAAATGTGCGGATGCTTATTGAAAGTTAAAATAGAAGGTTTCTAGTGATATTTCAAAAAAGACAGCTACAATAATCTGCTTCACTGAACGACTTCCGTGGCCTTTTCGTTTCAGATATGACCCGGTCCTTCCTCAAACAGTCTATCGTCGTTCATTTGTAAACCTAAGAACTCTTTTACTTTGGATGGTGTCAGGAAAATCTTAATCATTTGGTTGAATATGTTCAGGCTTTTAGTGCATCGTATATAAGTAGGTAGTTTATTCCAAATCAGGCTGATTCGTATAAGATAGAAATTCTGTCTGACTGTGGTTTTGTAAGGAGGTATGAGAATCATGTACTCTGTGTCGCGTATTGCATATCTGTACTCCGACCGAAATTGTATGGAGCAGCGTTCACTATGCACGGTATTCCACACAACTCTGTGAAGGAAACCAAGATTTAGATACAATCTACGCAACCATAAAGGCTCAAGCTTTAATGCACTACATCTATCTTTGTAGGCAACATGTGTTGCGTAACCAAAGATGCGTTTAGTGAAAGCGCGTTGAATACTTTCTATAGCCTTCAGGTCACATGTGTGTGAGTTGCTGAACGCAACGCTACAGTATTCCAACAAGGGTCTGACATTTACTTTAAATGCCATGATCCTAGTTGCTTTCAGCGTTAATAAGTGGCTGATATGTCCAGACGTTTGCATTGCTTTTGTAACGATATAATTCACATGCTCGTTGAAGTTTAATGAGCTGGAATATCGCAGTCCTAAATCTCTGATTGAAGTGCACACTGGAATGGGATCACCATGAAGCAGAAACACTCCTTCATCAACATGGCATCCATAAGTCATGATGTTGCATTCCGATGTGGAGAAGTGCATCTACCAATTTGAAGCCCAGTCCTCTATGGTTTGTTGGTCGCATTTCATGTTTTCTACCTCAGTTTGGTATTTGGTTGCATGGAATGTATATACTACTTTCAAATCATCTGCAAACAAGTATGCTCTTCCGAAACGTACGACAGGTATGAGATCATTTATGTACAATAAGAAAAGGAGAGGACCTAAAATACTGCCTTGAATGACGCCACTAGTAACTAGTTGGGGCACAGACAAGAACCCATTTATGTTGACTGTCTGGGAGCGTCCAGTCAGATAAGATTTAAACCAAGAAAGTAGTGAATTATGTATAACAAAACTATTTAATTTCAGTAATAACCTCTTATACGGGACTCGATCGAACGCCTTCTGCATGTCAAGGTATAGGACAATGCATTTCTGACCTAAGTAAATCGCTCCAGTGAGATTCTTTAAGAAGTCAATTTGGCATGTTATGCATGAGCGAGATTTTATAAAGCCATGCTGCGAAGGTGACAGAAGACTGTGCGATAAAAGAAAATGAGTTTTTCCTTTACACTTCTCTCCATCAATCGAGATAAGATGGGAGTGCGACTAATGGGGCGATAATTACGAATATCAGTTCTAGGCCCAGACTTATATCGGGGAATGACAACAGACCGCTTCCATCTCTCAGGATACTGACCAGACTGTAAGGACAGGGAAAATATATTCAGTAGTAGTAGTGGTATATCATCACCCCCACGCTTGATTACGGCTGATGATATACCATCGGGCCCAGGGTAAGTAAGTAAGCTAATCAAACGTTTAATGTCTCCGATGTTCAGCTCAACAACTGAAATAGTTTCGAGGGTGACTGGGGAGGTTGTAGGTAGCTGGGTGTTACTTTCTTTGCTAAAGGATTCAACAAAGTAAGCACTAAAGGCTTCCGCCATAGCTGAATGTTATGTACCCAAAGAAATTAAGTAATATTATGCCACGAAAATACCCGTGGCTAGATACCCCTGTGTGTCTTATCGATTCATATTAGCGGGTTATCATGACACAATGATGGGGGGTTATTGTTCAACTTCAACCTTACTGCATGGTTGATTTCACTTGCCTGCATGAACGGTGCATGTGCACGTGATTTAAGTACCACTTGCGGCCGCGTCATCATCTGTAATTCAGGCGTTTGTGTTTATGTTTGCATCAGTGTGAATGCAGCTTGCTTCGAAATGCTTGGGAGGTCCCTTATGGTGATTTTATTATGTATGTGTTCATACAATTGTAAGCGTGTTCCTCCGGTTCAATGCTTATTGTGAACGTAGCCATATTTTGTCCCATGCCACGTGCGTTCAAGGTAGCATTCAGATGCGGCAACTGAAAGCTCACCACGGCTGCTCATATTAAACCCCTATTATACCCGTCCCATTGTGGTCACTATATTCGTCGTTCAATATTGAAGAGTAATCGCCATATTTCGTTTTGAGTCATGGGTCTACGTGGATAATGTACGCCTGAACTGACATTAAAAGGAATGACACTCTGTAATGTCATTAAGTTGCATGCACGCATACGACGAGACGAAATGCAAACGTTGACATAGTCTTTCTACAGCGCGCAATATACGACCACTGGTTGGTAGTAATAAATCTAAGGACACACTAGGAAGGAATATGCATACCTATGAGCAATGGGAATGTTGCAAAGAAATTTAATGTACGTTTATTATTGCACATTGAAGTAGCAATGTTTAAAGTAGCAAGACAATAATTTGGCTATATAAGCTAACCCGAAATAAATCATTTGTCGCTTCAAGTAGGATTTATGACAATATTTACCGATAACACAACGCTAACGGTTAGTGGGTAGCATATCACGTGCCTCACAAAATACCAGTGTACGGCATTGCGGCCTTCATTTGGTCGTTGTACCCCAGCAGTGCTGAACTAAAATGTATTCTTGAGCATTAGTTAACCATTGCAGTTGTTCTTCGCTGAACTAATGTATATGTTATGCATTTGTAAATATGGATACTGCGTTCTTAATGCTCATGAATCATCAAATTAGCTATTGATTATGCGAGGTGGTAGTTTTCATGTGTTAACGGTAATTGCGGAATATGAAAAACAAAGGAACTCTGCTAAAAGCAAACCGTCGGCTAATGTATACGCTTAGGGACATTTCTAAGCGCCATGCATAAACTGTTGCGGAAGTTTAAACCATTCAGAAATATTCACCACGAAGTGAGTGAGCGCATGAATGGCTCAGAACCCACCAAGGGTGAACACTGAGAAATGGTTAAGCAGTGATCATAATTGATAACAGTTGCACACGCAAACAGTAACGGTAAAGTAAATGCAGATCGGTAAAGTAATTTACTGTCAAAGTTAACGGTACACGAAAACATAGGGTGGATAAAATAGGCTGCGTTCAAACGCTGCTGGCATACGGCGTCATAATGTGAAATGCGGATGGTCACAGTAGTCATAGAGGTGAAGTGTTACATGCGTCACATAAGCTTCATTTTCATTGTCGCAAAATGCCATGCCATGGTGAAGAAAATATGAGCCTTCACACATTCCATGCAATATTTGAAGTGCGGGCAGAGCATACCTGAAAGCATAACGAACAGACCGGCTATATAAATACCATAACATGAAGTTCACTTACCACGTGTGTGATGGATTCCATATTATGCGGGACAGTACTTGGAGGCAGTGGAGTCAATGCGGAGCATGGCAGAAGGCACTGCGCACAGAGTCTATCGAAATGCCACATTATAACATGACATCGACTTACCAGGTGTGAGACGGAGTACTTCTACAGCGGCACCGTACTTAGAGGCAGTGGAGTCAATGCGGAGCAAAGCAGAAGGCATCGCGCACAGACAGACTATGTAAATGGCACATGATAACATGCAGTTGACTTACCAAGTGTGAGACGGAGTACATCGGCGGCGGCACAGTACTTGGAGGCAGTGGAGTCAATGCTGAGCATAGCTGGAGGCATCGCGCACAGACAGACTATGTAAATGGCACATGATAACATGCAGTTGACTTACCAAGTGTGAGACGGAGTACATCGGCGGCGGCACAGTACTTGGAGGCAGTGGTGTCCAGGCTGAGCATAGCTGGAGGCATCACGCACAAGCTATCTAACTACCGGCCGGGAGGCGAGACGGACCAACGGCGCCAAATTTTGTCGTCAATGACTTCATTTCACGCTCCCCAGTTAACTTCCGTACACCTCGATGCTTGCGCCATCCTACACCTGGCATACTAAACAAGGCCCTCTCAAGCAAGCTATGACCAGGCATACGTAACACGTGCCTAGGCCAACGCAATCTATTCAGCACTATCTGTTGCTCTATTATTAGGCTAGCATACCTAGTACCGTCTACTCACATAATCATTGCGGACACGCTGGTGTCATCCGACACCAGCAATGCTTCGCAAAATAGGATGATCAAAAACTTAAAGGCGCTTCAGATCTTCAGACCAGAGAGACCAAGTTTCACTACCACAGAGCAGGGCAGTCCTCACTGTGGCCTTTCAGACGGAGGGAAACTCCCTTCTGTCTCCAAAGATGCTGCAGGTTCAAGAAGGCAGCTTTGGCCTTTGCAATGCGTGAACTCACTTCAGTTTCTACACGCCCATCGTTACTGATCCAGCTGCCAGGGTAAGTGAAGCGATCAACTGGCAGTTGTTCTCGTACGGTAATCCTCGACAATGTGGATGTGCCTAGTAGCAACGTGTTAAACCTGTGCCGTCCGTTCGCCTAACGAGCAGGCACAACTTTCTTGAGTACATAGTCCCAAAGGACACATTTATCAAACAGCAAAATAGATATACCAAACCCGGTGTCGTCAGGAAACATGCTGTGCCATATAATGTAGCCTTCGTAATCCATCTCATGCGATGAATCCATCAGAATAACCACTCTGCGTCATGTAACCAAATCACAAATGCGCGCCAGCAGGATACACAAAAAGTGAACGCTTTGCTGCTCCCTCACAACCATAAAGGAACATTAGTTTTCCAACTGCCTGATGATATGCTCAACCTCAATAACTTGATTTGCCTGAAAGACGCTTCTGACTAGTAATCCGGGTGCCGTATTTTCTTAACACGAAATTCCGCATTCACCGCGTCTGGCGAAAGTGTTCATTAACTTAAAAGCCGCTGCCTGTACCGCATTTCTCCGCCGATTAACAGAATTAAGTCACAATTTTCTTAACTGCAGCATGTGTGAATGTATCAAAGAGGCTCGACTTATATCAGATGGACGGAACGATAGGAGAATACCGAGTGTTCCTTTTTGAGCAGATCGTTGAGCCAGGAAATGAGATGCACCGTCTTGATGGTCCTAAAAAGAAACACCCGAACAACACTGCGGTCAACAAAGCAATGGCTGCGTTCCCTGCACCAGCAGTCCCTGCTGTGCAGGGCACGTGAAGTCATTAAGAGGTATAATTAAAAAAGACAGGAATGAAGGTCGTTTAAATGAAGGATAATACGGAAGAGTGAGGAGAACGACAGGAAATGAACTCAATATAAGAAGATAGATTTGGTCAGGAAAACGGAAGGGTTTCGTGTTGCCACTCAAGAGCGTCGAACTGACGTTCGAAACCCATAACCGCAGGTTCTATGACTACAATGTCTGTAGACCGTCCAATAAAGAAGAGGGTTATGTCCCGACGACGCCACAGATGACTCAGGTTGGTAAACGCCGACCCGGCTCAGGCGATGTGAAAAGGTACTTCTTTTCCAATACTGCCATGAGCAGAAATACAGCTTCCAAGGTAGACAGTTGCCCTACTTCGACGCTTCAATCGCCAGACGGTTCAAAGGGAACTACACACTCTGTGAATCGTCACCGAGCAGAGCAGTATCATCAGCATAATCGTAGTTGGTCACGCGATTGTCAGGAACAAGCTCAACACTAATAATTTGGAAGCTTCCAAGTGAACTCCACAGGAAGTCTTCAATGGAAAATTTGAAGAGGAACGGCGACAAACGGTGCCCTTGTCGCACAGCAAGGTTGATGACAAAAACGAAGGAGAGCTTGCCGTATCCCCTCACTCTACCTGACACTCGGAGGTAAAGTGCTCGAATGACAGAAGTGTACTTTCCGGTGACTCCCTTTCTTAGCAGACAGTGCCATAAAGCAGGCCGAGCAACGGAGTAAAATGCAGCTCGAATGTCCAAAAAGACGACAGTGGTTCGCTGGCGGTAGAGATGACGGTGTTCACGGATTTCTCGCAGCATGAAGATCTGGTTCACGAATCCTGGACCGAGGCGAAAGCCAGCTTGTCCTTCTCGAAAACACAACTGGCGGATAGGGGATAGTCCGCGGAGCAGTATGGAAGCAACCGGCGTGAGACTTATTCCACTGTAATTAGCACAGGAAGTGCGAGAACCTTACTTAAAGAAAGGGACAATTACTGACTCACTGACTCTTAGGGTGTCGGATCTCGGTCACTACGCAAACTTTGTAAGTTGCCGATTGGGAGTCTGGCGCATTGGATTATGAGCTGACTCTGGTGGCATTTTGCGGCGGCGGTCAAGCTGTTCTACCGAGCGAGCGGAAAACCAACGTTTCAAAGGGTGTTGGGTGAGACCACAAAGCATCGCTCCTATACACAACAACAAGAACTGTAAGTGGAGGCGAAGAAGTGCAAATCACTACCGGCAGAGCTGCTACAGTTTGGTCTTCAGACCGAAAGCTGCAGTTACGCAAAACGTCAACGCTAACATGAGTTCGTGAATCTACCTGAACAGCAGCCGGCTTAGTCGCAGGCAGAGGCAGGACTAACGTTATCAACCGACGTTGAGGCAATTGCAGCGTAGTCTTACGCTCCGAATAGTTTGAACCATCATTCTTGGAGCTTTCCGGACTGGTCTTAGGATTACAGACAATTCTGTTTTGACCTTTCTTTTTTGCAACAAGCGGCTCAACGTTGTCACCCTTCACGACCTGAACTCCAGGCAGACAGGGTGCGGTATTTTGAGTAGGTCTGGCTGCCATTTGTTTCACGGAATGAGGACGTTGGCTGCATTACACCTGCTGACTGCACTGGCTTAGATGAAACTTTGGTAGCCAACTTTTGTGATTTTTAAGTTATCGTTCGTTGCAACTTAGCGCGTTTGCAACTGGAACGATAGGATGAATCCCGTAACTTCCTTCTTGGGTTGGTCCTTAACCCAGGAGTTGATGGCGGTGCTACGACTTCTTGATGAATCTGAAATGAAAACACCCTGGTCCCACAATTTAATGCCATCGCTCCTTGCATTAACAGTCCATGCAAAGCCAGTGACGTAAAGTAAGAGAAAAATTCGAAAGTAAAGAGTAATATAAATTAGTTGAACGAAGAGTATAATACTGTGTGAGGAAAAATACAAAAAAGGAAGTCGAAGTATGATGGAAGATAATCAGGAAGATGGAAAGGTTTCGTGTTGCCACTCACGGGCATCTACTGGACGCTCAAACCCATTAACCGTAGCTTCTTTGACATTTTCGGGAAGTGACTTCCAGCGCTCCATTCCATGACGCGATAATCGTGTCTCCGCTCTAATTCGATCAGACCGCGGTTTGTCCAGCTTCATACAATGCCTGCGTAGACCAGATAATCTAGCAGGAAAAAAAGTACCAGGACAAATCTGTGCCAAGCATCCCTGTCGAGATACGGTACATTAGGATTAGGTCCCTTCTGCTCCTTTGATAGTGCATCCCCAAACTTAGCCGGAGTTCTGGGCACGTTTGCCCTCGTAACCCATCGACCTACCTAGTGCCGACAAGCAACACCCTATCTAGTACCATTTTGTCCCCGACAAGGCATGGTGGACAGGCCTGGACCCACTATTCCAAGTGATGTCGCACGAACGCTGAAAATAGCTTCACAAACATAGCGATGTTAGGGTACCGAAAGAAGGAAGTATAAACTAAAACACCCGAAACCCTTTACTGGCCACTTTCTTCTATGTCTCCGGAGTGCAGAGTGGAGCAGTGAACGACACCTAAATCGACCTGATGAGTTACGCGAGGAACTTCACACTCATTGATCGGATAACTTGTGAAAGAATCAAAAGCTCAGATACGCTGCATTAAACACATAGCGCAGTTTATGGGCCGCAACCACACGACAAAGTATTCCCAGAGTCATTCCAGAGCCCGTTGAAGAGCCGCTGGACCACCAGAGATATCAACAATATTCCAGAGCTTTAGGTCATCAGCAAATAAAAGCGTCGGTACCTCAAGCTCCACCGGCAAGTCACTCACGTAGACTGACAACAACGGACCTAGGACAGAACCTTGCAGAACGCCACTAAGGACAGCTTGTAGAAACGAAATATTGCTCCCACACGAATACACTGTTCTGGTCCATCTAGAAAAGCTGAAATCCACTGGAGATCCCGATCAGACACTCCATAAGACCTCAACTTCAGTGAGAGTCGCGAATGGGAGTGCCAAAGCCTTGGCAGAGTCAATGAACACCATGTCTACTGTTTCAGCCCAGCTCTCAAGAGCTGCCAGCAAATTCGTTTGATACGAGAAACTTTTGTGAAAACCATACTGCTCGACAGTAAGCAGGTTAAATATATTCAAATGGTTCTCCATTGTCTTATTACTTTTTCAAGAAACTTGACCGCCACACTAGTCAAACTGACGGGCATGTATTTAGCCGGTATGTCTCTGTCACCGCACTTGAAAATGTGGCAAACAGCCTTCTTCCATTCGGTTAGTAAGATACAGCTGTTGAGTGACTTCCGAAGCAAACAAGTCAGAGGTCCACTGCCAATTCGTGCAGCAATTTTGGATGGACAGAATCTGCTACGGAAGCCTTAGTTGGGCTCATTTACATCAGCAACCGGAGAACCTGAGACACAATTACAGCGATTTCATTGGGACAAGAGTACTCAGATACTCATGAGGCTACATCCCAACATAGCGTACTTGTTTTACGGGGATAGACGCTTAACTACTGTTCACCAAGTACGCACGCCTTATCATAATCGCTATAGGCATGCGTCCCATCCCCTCGAAGCAACGGTGGTATGGGCCAGTTTGTACCACAACGTCGTTTAATGTAGGCGAAGAATTTCTTGGTATTGTCATTGTAAAACTTAAGTGACTTTGCAAAAACGAGGTCTAAGATGGACGGCTGCTTATTACTCGTACCTAGGGAAAAGATCCACGAACTGGCGTAGTGGTACCTGCAGCGTCAATGCGTATAAAATCAATGATCACATTTGAGGTGCTATTGAGGCTTCTATAAGCTAAGGACCGTAACCTGAACCGAGGAAACGCAAAGCAAGACTGCGATAGCCTCAACAGACTTGTCGAGAGACAGAAAAATGCTGGTTATCAGCACGTCGATGTGATAACTGAGGCAAAGAGCTACACCACCCCATTGACGACAAATGGAGTGGTCAGCGCGGAGCTGCGTAGTCACGCAGATATGCTTTGCCATCTGTGAGTTCTTCAGCCACGTTTCAGTAACAGAAAGTATATCTGGACGAGATTCGTCAGCGAGCAGACCCACCTCGCACTTTTTGTGCATCAGGCTACGCACGTTACTAAGCACTATTTGAAGGACTTCGATGCGATCAGCCCAGAGACTGCGCAAGTAAAATGGGGTCTGGCAGGGCAGAAAAGTACCTTTGGCTGACCATCGAAAACCCAACAATCGGAGACCTTGCTGACCAGCTGCACGTCGGGCTTTATGGTCTCTGATGGCTTCCTTCAACCTATCAACTAACGGAAGGTCTGGTTGCACACTAACGTTGGTACCTTTGAAGTTGAATGCAAAGCGTAATAAAGACATGCGCTCTTCTGGGGAGGAGAGAACCACCCTAAGCAGACGAGGTCGAGGATTCGTTTGACTAACGGGAAAGTTCCCTAACTAAATGAGCTTCCTGACAGTAACGCCAGGGAAACCTGGTGATAAAAGCTTGGTTGCGCAAACTTTAAGGCAACCAAAAACATCAAGCATGGGGTCGGCGGGAAGAGTAGCAGTGGACTCAGTAACATTTCTGTTATTTACGCTGCTATCTGTGTAGAAATCGCTCCGAGGAGGTATATTTACACCACATTCTCTACCTCCCACGCCACCTGGTTGTTTGACAGAAAGCTGTGTGACCGAAGGCAATGACTCCTCATGTCTCACTAGTGCGATGACAGAACACCGCGGTGTTTTCAGCCCAATAGCTTGCAGCTTGAGCGTTTTCTCATTTTCCGGTTTGAGGATGGAGGGTTTGCGTGCTTTGCTTACACATTTAAGCTTCTTCGTCGGTTTAGGAGCCTGTGAATCGCCCACAATTTGGGGAGGGTCAACAATGCCTTCAGAAGCATCTGAGTCAGTTATCTAAGTGTGGTCTGGGGCGTCCGGAAGGATGAATGACTCCATCAGACCGGCATGAGGAGTGTGCAACGTCCTTATTCGCAATATTACAGGGACTTCATAAGAAAATCCACTTCAGTGTGGAGCGAGGCAAGCTCAGCTAAGGCCTTCTCAACAACTGCGAACCTGGATGCCAGTGCATCGAACTCTGCACAATTGAAAGCCGGTAGTTTCGCTTGCCGAGCGCAGCAATCAGCACATCTATACATTACGTTTTCGCTGTCTGATTGCATTTCGTACTGGTTCGCTTGGAGGCCGGTATAACTTTGTGATACCAAAGAGAGCCAACATCGCACTGCGTGCCACCAGATGAGTCGGTAAATAGACTTGTATAGGAGTTTCCAAAAGCTGCAGTTGTCTTGTCAAAAGAGGACCCAAAAGCTTCCTCCGCCTTCCTTTTTAGCGAGACGACCGTGATTAAAGTGGGAAACGAAGCAGGATTTAAAAAACCCATACAACCTTCAAACGACCACAGAAAACCGATAAAAAAGTGTGTAAACGAGATTAAAAAGAGGGACAACCACAAAAATTTACCAGTAAGCGTCAAGAAGAGGCAATCCAGAAGCAATTTTTCGATCTAAAATAACTTGGACCAGAGGAAATTTCCACAATAAGTCCGCTAAACAGCTCGACCAGTATGGTACGCCAAAATATCGAGTTACCCAGTAGCACCCAACTGAACTAGATAACCTACTAATTACTTTTTCGAACAAAGGAAATCCGGGCGATGCAGTTATAGCACCTGTAAGAATCATCACTAGTGAACATCATCATGCATCTTACCGTTTTCTCATATTCTTCCGCTTGCTGTGAACACATAAATACTGAATCAACCGACAAGGAAAACGCTCGGAGATCCATTGCTGTCAATTGCATATGAACCGCTGCAGTAATAACCGCGCATCTACAAAAACTGCCTGCCAGTTAGATTTATAAACGCTTAAAATCACGTTTTTACTCTTTAATTTACTCGTAATAAGCACATATAATGCGAAGAAAATTAGCAGTGTCATCCAGTATGGCGGAACGCACAAAAGGCGCCAACATATCCCACCCAAATAGCGCGTACAAACAAGCCAATAACACCGTCTCCATTGCATCCTAGTTTAGTTCAGTAGCATTACCCTTAACTTAACATTACCTATTACATAACAATGAAACGTCCATAACGAAGTAAGCAAATTTTCCATACTGTACCAAGCTACCGTCACGGAAAATACTTTTATCGCTTATCGTTAGACGGTCGCTCCGAGCGCCTGTGGCCTGCGGTGTTGGACGCAGATATTTTCATGGCGAGTAGGGTGCTGAGTTGTGCATGGCGCTTTAATCACAATTCTCATCACTTTTTAATTTCAGAATAGAATTCTCACGGGTCGTGGGACTGGTAAGTGAGGCAGTTTCGAGGTGGAGCTGAGGATGACGATCCAAAGACGTCCGCAATCATAATGGATGAACATCGGGAGGCATGGGATTTTGGAGGACCACACTGGCGAGGTGGGTACTTGTCATTGGAAACAAACGCCAAAGGGACGAGAAAATGATATCCAGTATATAGTCCACTGGCGAGGTGGATGGAGTATAGCGCCATTGCAACGCAAGTAAGTTGAATACTCGCATTAATGTAAAGTGTTTTTCAGGAGATATACCACAAGCGATAATGACTTGAAGTGGCAGACCACAGTCAGGCAAGAGTATTGTATATCCGGAGTAGTAATCCACTGGCGAGGTGGATGGAGCGTAGCGCCATTGCAATACAAGTAAGTTCAAAACTTACAGGAAGATAACATGCTTTTTCAAAAGATATCTTGGAGACTGACTTCAGGCAGATAGATATCTAAAAACAAAAGAGTTAATCCACTGGCGAGGTGGACGGAGCCTAGCGCCATTGCAATGCAAGTAAGTGGAAAGCTTGCAGCGCGATGTGACTTTTCTTAAGGTGATTTACCGGAGGTGGCAATGATTTGAGCTTATTTGCTCAAATCCATAATTGCATGCATGTCAAAGCAACGGGACGCCCAGTAAAGTTAATTCGGGCTGGCTACATAAGACTGGGGATTACAATACAGGCAAGTATGCTCAACCTTTCATTACAGGTCTCGCGAAGGAACAATGAATAAATTTCAAGGATGAGTGAAAAGAAGGATTTAAGATGCAAGAAAAAAACTAAAGAGAGAGAAGAGGACTCGGAGCCTTATCAAACTATTTAGATCATATCATTTATTGTACAAACCGTTGTGTCAGAGCATGCGTGTGTCTTTTATAATAGAAGTTGGGGGGACTAGAGGTGCACTTAAAGGTGTAGCTCTACGGCGTCGCCTGAGCGTCAAGCGGACACAGTAAAGATGGGATACAAGCCACATCGGACAATATCATGAAGACAATGAAAGAGCAGAACGGATTATGTAAAAACAGCAGATATAGATAGCGACAAATTATCAAGAAATGAAGACTGCAGCACAAGGAAGGATAAAGGTGGGCAGAATGACATAGCACTAGAGATCCTATGAATAAGTGCGCTGATCTACATCCTCAGTTATGCTACTGAAGCAACGAAGGATGATAGTGCGTAAGGACATTTTATGTAGGGTTACCTAAGTCATCAGAGACGGTAGACTTAAGGAGCAGCGTTTCCGAACTTTAGAGGTACTACGCACAGTGGCGTATCCTACAGTGACACAGATAAGTCGTTAAAAGGGAGCATGTAGCTAATTCCATGAGGGCATTTTAAAGCAAGGTCCAGATGGAAAGAAGGAGAATGGTATC
>JAXRKO010001577.1:0-14602 GCA_037039905.1 Formica aserva
TTTTTATTCGCGAAATCTTGAATAACATCATTGAAATTTAATGTTTTAAAAAACTCGTTTTCAATGCTAATAATACTCAAATTGTTCAATCTTCCTTCTGTCATTGTATTTCTTAAAACATTCTTAATTAATTTCAATTTTGAAAATGATCTCTCCCCTGTAGCATTACTGATCATCATACAGAGATGAATACGCAATGCTATTTCTACATTTGGAAAAGCTTCAAAGAGGTGATTTTCATATAAATAGTAATACAAACTTTTTAAATTTAATTTTTGTATTGAGGCATTTTCAGATTTTTCTTCATTAAGATCTGCTTCTTGATCACTGTCACTTTCTCTATTGGTAGTTCTTTCCGATTCACTCATTTCTTCCTCCTGCTTTTTTATTTTTTCCTGACCTTCTATATCTTTTGTCCCATCTTTAAATTCCTCCTTCTCTGTAGAAAATTTTTCTTTTTGCAATAAGTGTGAATTAATTTTTAATTCATTTTTCAAATATGCTCTTAAATGAAAACATTCTGATATCAATTCTGTTTCATTTACGTCCTTATTGTAAATAGAAGCAAAATGTGTACATGAATTTGTCAACGTTTGTTCATTTATATCAGTCAAAATTTCCAAAAATCCAAATATTTCAAAAATGTTTTCATAAGCTTTAGAGCGTTTAGTCAAATTATTTAAAAGTGTGTCAATAATAGGCAAGAAAGTTTCAATTTTAAATTTTTCACTTCCTTCTAGAATCACATCTGGATCTGGTGTATCTGTATTATCGAAATAAGTCAAACGAGTACTACGTTTTTTGATGCGTTTGTTAATATCTTTGTAAACAGAATTTGGCGCAATCTCATTTGCACGCTTTTCGTACCAATCAAATTTATTTCTCTTTTCGCTAATATATAACGTTAAAGATTTCAACATTTTGACAGCAACAGACAAGGTCAACGTTGTTTTCTGTAACATCTTATTCGTTTTATTAAGTCTCATTAATACATCGTTCCAAAAAATAGTTAGAAAAACCGTTTCCAATCTTTCCATATTTTTCTTCAAACCAGTAGCTCGGGTTTTAGTTTCTTCGGATTCATTTTCAGCAGTAATGAGTGTTTCTAAAGCTGTTTTGATAGGTTTATATCCATTATTTAATGCGAAAACAGCATCAGCACGAGCTGACCAGCGCGTATTAGACAAATTTTTAACTACTTTTTGTCTTGGACCTAAAGTAGCTAATGCTCTTATTAATACAGCCCATCGGTGCGTTGACGCAGAAAAGAAAGTATATAGGTTTTGAACGAAATCAAAATATTTACAAACTTCTTCTGTTGATTCTGCGGCCTGAACGCCAACAAGATTTAGAGAATGTGCACTACAGGGAATAAAAAATGCTAAAGAATTAATGTCATTAATTCTGGCCTGCAATCCATTATATCGTCCAGCCATATTTGCGGCATTATCATACGACTGGCCTCGGCAATTTGAAATGGATATATCATTTTCATTTAGAAACTTGATGACAACTTCACACAGATTCTCTGCGTCGTGCCCATAAATCGGTATAAACTTTAAGAATCGTTCAACTGATTTACCGTTTTTACAATATCGGATAATGAAAGTCAACTGATCTACATGACCTACATCAGGCGTTGAATCTATTGAAATAGAATAATATTTCGCTTGTCGTATCTCGGCTATAATTCCCATAAATACTTTTTTCCCCATAATCTCGATTAATTCTTCACATATTGTTGAGGAAAGAAAAGAAGTTTTTCCTCGTCCACTATTTCCAAACTTTTTTATATGTTCGCACAAAAATGGATCAAATTCGCTTATTAGTTCTAACATTCCTAAGTAATTACCATTTCTGTTAGAACCGAAAATTTCATTGCTACCTCTAAAAGGCAAACCTCTTGATGCTAGAAATTTTATTACAGCAACTATTCTTCGAAATACTTCGATCCAGTAATTACGTTCTTCGTTAAGTTGAAGTTGTAGTTCAGTATCTATTCTTCCGACTACTTTTGTGCGCCTGATATAAGTATATAAATTTTTTCTATGCTCAGAGCTATTTTCATGATCTGAAATGGATTTTAATCCATGTTTCCAATCATTAAAGCCAGTTGTAAATGAAGTATCCGACTCATTGAACAATTTACAAGGAAAGCAAAAAATTTTGCCTTGAGACGGCGAATATAAAACCCACTCGCGTTTAATCTTTTCTCCATTTTGAAGTTCCCGGTAAAAATAGGAATTTTGTAATTTTCTGGGTCGATTGATTTTTTTGTTTCCTTCAATACTTTCATAGTTTCGAACTGACGCCTTATAATCCGCATGTATATCGAAATTTTGGCATTTTGTAAATCCATTTTTAATCCAGTATTCCTGTAATGCGTTTCGACTTCCTCGAAAAAGCTCCCATAAAGCTGGATCTGAACTTGGTTCATTTAATTGACTATCAGAAATATGAGGAATAGCACTTTGTCCATTATCATTTATCCGATCATCAGTATAATTTGATTCAATATAGTTGGGAGTATTAGATGTAGATGGACCGATTTCCAAAACGTGTGGTTCCAATGGTGGATCTGTACTCTGTTCTTTAGATCCGTTGTCATTGTCAGAATAAGAAATGACAGTTTCAGTATTATCATTTTGATCGACAGGTAAAATGGAAGAAGAATTAGACACAGAGGAATCTAAATTAACAGACAGAGTAGTGACATCTGTACTATTTTCAGTGCTAGTATTTGTTGTTTGAAAATACGAATTTATATTTTTCAGATTTTTAATGAATAATTCTTCTTTTTTAACTTTTTTCCTTTTTTGAGCTCCACTTTCAAAATTTCGTTTCATTTTGCTATAAATGTGCCGTAAAAAATAGCAAAAGACAAGGAAATAGAAAGACACAAAGCAACAAAAAAGACACTAATTAATTTCCTGGCTTCTCTTTTTTTAGTATTTCTTATTACAAGCGTTTGAAATAAATTACTTTATTCTCAATCAAAACTTAGAAGTTTCATTAACCCTGAGCGCTAAAAAACTAAATTATCTCTTAGAAAATATACGAAGCTGTTCCTTGATCTAGAGTTACATTTCTCTAGCGAGCGCAAGAAGTAGTAGCGGACAAATGGAGCCTATTGCCGACTTGTCGAATAGAGTCGAAGCGCCGCGCGCCGCTGCCGCCGCTATCAGCTATCAGTGATTTCGGATTTCGGGACGCTACGCTAGCTGCCTGCTGCCGGAGCGCGTGGTGGGGGCGCATACAAGAAATGAAAATCGTAGCTCGGTGCTCGGCGGCTCGGCGCTCGGCGACTCGGCGGCGCTCGGCGGCTCGACGGCTTGACGGCTCGACGCTGTCGGCATCGTCGGCGCATCACTGAGCGTCAAGCACCGAGCGCTACGAGAATTTTCACAAATTAAAAAAAAGTTTTCATTTGCTAATTTGCTGTTAAATGGTTTTTTTTTCTTTTTTTTTGGAAAATATTTCAACAAACTTGAGGCCCCCCTAATTGCGAGGCCCCCGGCAAAAGCCGGGTTGGCCATTACGTTAATCCGGCCCTGCTTTACACTGTAAATTTCCAAAGCTCGATGTTACTCGGAAAGCATCAATTCGAAAAATATTGAATTAGGTGGGGTATCAATCACCATCAATGCATCTTGTCCCGAACAAAGTCGGAAATGGCCGACTGTGAATATATTCCCTCCTTGCGGTGACACTGATATCACGCATCGTTTGTCATCATTATCTGTATCGTAATTAAAACTTTCCGACTTATGATGAAGGATTACGTGACCTGATTTTCACAAAAATAAAATGACCATCGTAAATATCATGCTTCGCGCTATACATAAAAATGTAACATCGTTCAGAAAATGACATTTCGACATTTCAGTGCAAAGTAAAATACCGCTCTGGTCCTATGAAAATTCATCGCAAGAGAGATTTGCGTTTTCTTGGGTAATATATACATATATATATATATCAATAAAATAACATATTAAAAGAAATATTAATATGTAGCACATTTCAGGACTACTTTTCTCTTGAATTTGTGTTTTTGACCGAGTACAAATTGAATCAGATATTTTCCCGATTCCGCGTTCGAATTGTTGCATTAAGAAACGCAATTTGCACATTTGCCTTCTTTAGAAATGGTGTCCATCGTCGGTAATCGACATATGCGAGTTGGAGTAATACCGTAGATTATGTATCAGCGTTTCTCGTTCAATGGTTCCGTGCTCAATGATTCGTGAATTGCTATCTGGTCCATGTGACCGCACGCTGCTTGACTAAATCTTCTCTTTGATAATTCTAACAATTCAAACTATATGTCTGTGCATATATTCATATGTTATATGTGTGTATGGGGACATATATATTATACAATAAAACTTTTTGATATCAGAGTGTATTATATATTTAGATATTGATTTTAGACATTTAATACTTTGTTTAAAATTTTGGAGAATCGTAGAAAAACAGAAATCTAGAAAATATTTTCAAGACATTTTATCATATTATAGCGCTTATATCACCGCATGATACACCTAGGGCGCGTTCCACTTAACGACCGCAACGCTCGCGACCATTATCTGTCTTTGTTTAACTTTCGGTGAACAACAAAGATGAAATGATACCGTGAGCGTTGCGGTCGTTAAGTGGAACGGGCCCCTATTAATATACAATTCTGCTGATATATCTATTAATACACAATCATTAACATAAATTTTATATCAATAAATTGTACATCTCATTGTGGTTTGATAACCAATTTCATAAACCAGTCTATATTTAATATTTTATTATTATATGTATAATATTGAAATATCGCTGCATAGTAAAGTATAAAAGAACGTGGAAATAGTAATATACAAAATTAAACAATGCAAATTTTAATATGGATTAAAACAAATTATCGGTTCATCGAACTGGTGTTACTATAGAGACTATAAATCGCTATAAACAGTATGGGAAAAAATTACAAACACATTGATACCCTCGCGATAATAATATCCTCTAAAAATAATTTCAATCGGACGATTTTCTCGCAACATTATCGCTCGAATATCTGTCAAACGGTATTAATGAGACCATTGGATTAAACGATCTATCGGTTTTATTTAATTATTTGGCAGGTGATTCACGTCATTTCGTCCCGATATAACTCCGAGCAGCAGAAGCGTCTTGTTTGCCTATCGAGATACGAGATAGTAAGATCGATCGTTCGGGGTCATACACGGATACGGTACACCGTTGGACAACGGATGATTGAACATATCTCGGATGCGCGTGCGGATGTAGGGTTAAAGCTTTTCGTCCGATGCGCGCGCTCGCCCGTAGAGACAAAAAGAATTTTATCGGCCGCGAGATATATTCCGGGCCAAACATTTTCGTGAATCATATACAACGATCGGAAAATCTCTCGGACGGGAAATGTTCGAGGTTCCGTCGCCGCTATTGTTCTTCCGCAACTATCTCGCAATGAAATCTCACGCTCGACGTATCGTGTCGGCCCGAAAATTTCGAAGGGCAATTTCCCGACAGCCTCGGGTATGATTCGTTCGCAACGGACGGGACGGGGCACGGCTTCCTCAAAGAACAAGCGAAAATCAAGCACGCGTGTATCAATCGCGAGTGCCAATCTTCACTCCGACGAGGAGGGAGGACGGACCTTTATCTCCTCGCCTTTGATATCAGAGGTCTGTGTGCTATGCAATTCCTTTCTATGGGCTTTATGCGAAAGTATCTCGGCGTTATTTGGAAACTCTTGAGCTTAATATCTACGGGTAGCAACGCAATAGTTTCGCCGAGAAATTCCAATTGACCATGCGATGCACCCCCCAGTGACACTGGCGACGAAATAATACATCAATGCTCCGAAATCTCTCTCTATCTCTTTTCTCGTTATAAAAACGCATTCTATTATTATTGCTTCATTTCGTATGAAACATTGATTGTAACAATTTCAATATTGTTATTATAACATAACTCTCTGCAGATCAGAGATAATGCATAATTTAAGCTTCAACGTAATGAAATAATAAAATTGGAAAAGCGACATTTTATTTGGATTCTACATTTTGTGTGAAATCAATATTAATCTTGGGAATCAGAAATTTTTCCGTTAATCTGTTGATGGTGAAAAATAATACGTCAATATATCTTTAAATATACTAGGCAAAAACACCCAAAGTGTAATCAATAACAATGCAATTTTATCGGGTAGAAATATTTTTCAGTGAGACATAACGAAGCGAATTGCAAGCTGAGTTACACAAAATCATAAATGTATATATTCAATTTTATCTGTATCAATTATTAAAAATCAGTTTGTTAATACACATGTATATTTAAACAATATATATATAGCTGAAAAATACAAAATAGTTTGAATAGTTTGACAAAATGCTCTGAAGTTTCTAAAAATACTTTGATATCAGAAAATAGTTTTTAATGTATTATAGATATACATTAAAGCATAGTAGATTTGAAAGAGAATGAAGCTTTTTGTTACACATATACATTCATTTTAAAGTATTATCGCAAAAGAGCGAAGCATTCTTGGAGAACTAAAAAAATATTATCAAAGCAATGAACTCTCTTGCTCTCTCCCTGCATCATAACCGCGTGTGTTTCCAATCTTTTTGCATGGAAAATATTACTTTTAATATGTTACGAAAAGACGATCGTGCAACTCAATTTTGCAAAAACGACGTGGCCGTCCAAGCAGACGTTATGTCACACACGTTTCCTCTCATACACGCGTGCTCCTTCTGTCTTCATTTCCAGTCGGCAGTTCAAGCCGGAAATAAGCAATCGCGACGATGTTTTTGCGCAGTTTCGTTTGTTTCGAAGTGCGCATTGCGAAGACGGAATTAATGGAAACGCCGGTTCTCTCGATGCGTAAAAATCCGATGTCTATTAAAAAGCGCCATTATTAAGGATCTCGCGTATCAGCAGGCGCGATTCACATGATAATTACAAGGATCTTAAAAAAAAAACACATGTTTTGGGTAAGAAGCTTCTAAATATTTTAAACATTAATCACATTTTATAGAACTTAGGTAAATTTAACGCCAAGCTCGCGCGCTCAGCTGATATATAATCTTAATCTTCTCTAACGAAGAATATATCGTAGTTTCTCGTTTGAGCAATATTTCGATAAGACCTTTCCACGTAAACATATATCATCCATTCTCACGCTCCTTTTCGCTATCTTAGATCTCCGGGGGAGGGAGGAGGGGGGGGGGAGCGCGAGGGATGTCGCGCAGTATTGCTCAACGAAACGAGATTATCATCGCGACTTATGTATTTCAAGAATCATCGGCTCCGTGACATGAAACATAATTTACCGGCTTTGAGAATTCTAAGCACAGACCTTTTCCGCGGGTAACGTGTTTCCACGTGATGCTCCCTCGGCGACGGTTTAGGGGTGCATCGCACGTAAGCCAACGCTGTTACTTGATTCGCTTCATCTTCCACCGGCCGGCTTAGAGAGGGATAGAGACTTTTATCTTACCTCTTCCTCCTCCCTTTTTTTTTTTTTTTTCTTACCCCGCCTTCGCGGCGCTTGAGGAGCTCGTGGAACTCCGCTCGTGAAAATTGTACTCCAATTTAGTAAGATCCGATTTGTATGGATGGTTGTGCCCGAGATATCAGACCGAGGTATCGAGTGCAGAGCGCCATGGAATTTTGATGGCGTCGATTGGGATAGGTAGGATACGTCCGCGGTGTGTTTGACGCGTTTTCAAAAAATTAATATGTCGCTATTGATAGCTCGGGTCCATAGCTCCATTCTTGCATCTTACGTGCAGTAAAAACTTTCTATGTCTCCGTATATCACGAAGATCGCAATCTCATTACGATATATGAAAGAAATCTCAGTTTCAATTCTAGGCATGATTTGGAAGAGGCTAATTTATGCATTCGATTATAAAGATATGTAACAGATATGACATATTTTGTCGAAATTATTTTTATTAATAAATAAATCTGAAAACAATTTTACACACAAATATTTACACGTCTTGTGCAAAGGTATAAAGCAATTTTTGTTGTAGTCAATATACTTTATATACTTTTTTGTTGGGGTTGCTTTGTTAATTCGTTAGATACATTGAGAACTGAATAACGGTGATATGCAAAAATTATTAGCGAGATAATCTATATAAACAGCGTGTCCGAAGTATGTTTAAACAGAGCGTTGTAATAAGCTTAAGTAGCAATGTGATTGTAACTCATGCCTGCAGGGACTTTGCGCTGCGCGTCATAACGAGGCGAGTGGAGAGCGCGTATATCTGAGACGGCTTGGAGAGTTTACCGACCAAGCTTCCGGACTACGTACATTACTCCAAATACACACCTGATAATCGTCCTAAACTCCGAGCGTATCGAAACAGGTGCGGGTAAACGCACATATACATGCACACGCGTGACATCTCAACGTTCACGCACACACGTACTATGCGTTGCGTATTAGTACGTGCTCGAAGATAAGGGTGCGAATCTCCGAGCTTAATGCTGCACTAATTAGAGAAGCTCACAGCGTCGGGATAAGATTATGCGATTAATTCGGAGATTTTCGATGCTCATCGAACATGTTCGATTTCGTGATAAGAGACGGTATTTTCTCGATAAATTATATCTTCCTTTATCTTCGGGGGTAAGAAAAATTGATCATTGTCATTAGATAGTAAACAAGATTCGCAAGATCGTTATATTTCTAGATTTATCGGGGCAGAAAGTGTATAAACATATAAGTGATTTCGCGCTGATATATTAAATTTGATATATTAAATTTGCAGTACACATATCAAACAATAGCTCTATGTGAGTCTGATATAACAATATCATTATATTCACGGCATCTTTGTATCATTATACGTATATATCGCTTGTTCTCTCGTTAAGTCTACCGTGTAACCGCGCTCTCGTCGTACGCATTGTACATATATAAGCAATTTTTCATAGCATTAATATTCCCGGCGTGATACTTGTATTTCCGATGCCGCGCGGCGGGCATTATTTCCACAAACGATGTGCTTGAGATGTACTGTATGTCAAACAGAAGGCGTGTTGCGCGCGGCTTGATTCATCTTTTTCACGCCCGACGCAGCGCGGTCTGTAATTCTTCTATACGGCGGAAGCGGGTTTATCTCTGATCTGATGATATCCAGTCTGGACGCGCACATCTACAGACACGTTACACGAACGAGAACTACCTCTCTCAGAGAGATATCGCTCTCTCCGCATCTTTTTACCTTATTTCGAAGTAATGACGTCGTATCTTGACATCTCATCAGCGAGAACAAGAGGACGAATTAATGGAATGGGTATCATTGACTTATCTTTCCTTTGCATATGTACGGTACACAGACTTCTGAAGAGATATAAGATAAAGATATAAGATAAAGATATATTGAAAAAATTATTAAAAATTAATACAAAGACTACATTGGAGAAAAGAATATTTTTGTGATTTGTAATAATTTAATTTCTTGAATGACATATATTTAGGACGGTGTATTCATATATAATCATCGAGCAATAATGTAAGTGAAGTAAATATGATATGTGTAATCAATTATTATTTTAGTGTAATTAAAATCTCATAAAATTCGGCAATATATGATTTTTAGAAATTTATAATCTTTAATTATCTGATTAATTGAGTAAACGTGATAAGTGATATTTAATGAATCGTTAATTATCTGACTGATGCGATTCAAATTATGCTGTGAAATTTTTTTATCCCCATTACTATTTCATTATATCCTTCATATAATCAAGTATATTATTCTTCTCATTTGTAATATTAATATATCATAAAATATAATACAAAATTTTAGAACTTGCGATTCTGACCGTTGAGAACGATCTTGTTTTTTTGTAAACGAACTGATTTTTAAATAGACATGTGTTATAGGGGAAAGAGAGGAGAGGAAAAAAGGGAGTGAAAGATACTGTTTATATTAAATTCGTAATTCTATGTTCGTAAATTCTAAAATATTAAATTTTCATTCAAATTTTAATTTTTATGAAGTCAGACGCCCAGGCTCACACCGATCGTGAAAATCCTGCAAAAATTTAAAAAACGGCAACTATTTAATCTCGGTTCTGTTGACAAGCTGCGGGATTATTACGTTTTCAATTAAATTGCGTTATTCGAATGCCGTCTAATATACCTGATGTAATACAGACGTATGCACGAGAAAAATATTCGTGTTTCCTTTCCGTCTACTTATTTTGCGCATAATACGTCATACACACGGAAACTTCACGCACGAAAATATATATCGCGATGCCGTTGGTAATATGCGAGGGATTTTATATCATCAAGTTCGCGAATTAAGTTTTTTTTTAATTTCACGTTTCGCGAAACGATTGAATGATTCGAGAAACAATTATAACACCAGACATGAAAACTGTCGCGCCCCGACGAAAACAGTTGTTTGTTAACAATTACTCTCGCGGAGACGCGCGAAAGTGTCGCGTGACTTTCTAGTCGATCGGAAAATATTAATGAAATCAAACCTCCGTCACGTTGAATTTTTGCGCTCCTGTATAATACGTTCCCATCTCGACGCACGGTTCAATGCTCGAGTTGTCGAACCGAAAGATTTTAATTATTACTCTCTCGTCGGCCCTCTTCCCATCCCAAATATAATGATGGAATTAAATAAAACGTCATTCGCGCCATGCGATTAATTACTGACCGGCGGAGGAAAGCGCGAGCGAAGGGAAAAAGAATGTTAGAGAGAGGAAAGAGAAGCACTCACTCGCCGGTTACTTATGATCGTGCAAACAGCGCGTACGGACCTTTCTACACTCGCGAGGGAAACAAAGCAATCTCGTTATCCTTCGTTTAAACGCGAATTCGTTATGTGTAAGATCACCGCAAATGATCGTTACATGAAGGAATCCATTAAAGGAATCATGCCCGTGTCTACGCGCGTTTCCATTAAGTCAAATGCAGAATACTTGCTATTAATAACGCATTCGTCTATCATTATCATAATAGAAAAACCTTCGTGAAATCGATTTATCTATGTCGGAATTATATCTTACATATATAATTAATCGGCTTCGTCACACGTCGCACAACTTCTCTAACTTAAGACGCCGCTGTATGTAACGTAGCGTCGATGCGTTTCATTTGTTATTCAGAATCTCCCTTTTATCGAACCAGTATTGGCTGCAACGTCAACGGTAGCGGCACCATCAGAGTTGTCGTGAATTAGCGCGGGTGAATACGCAATTCCACCGGCGCCGGCAGGTGCGCATCCAGCACTTTATTACACTAATTGCGCGCGGCGCGGCCCCATTTACGAAATTCCGAGGTAAGGGTTTTCGCCCCCGTGAGCGCGTTGATCGCCCGCAGTTATACCCACCGTATATACCGTACGACCTGGCTCATACTTGCATGTATACGGCGTGTAATTTCACGCTCGCGAACACGCACGCGTTTTGCATACTGCCTGTCACGCGGCACCGCCACCATCCGGTGAAATACGGTCGAGATCGCGCCGTAGTTATGTCACACACGCGTGTGCGCGCCACGCCGAGGGGCGAATTGTATCAACTTCCATGTTTACGTGTCGTCCGCGATACGTCATCGTGGGATCGTCGTAAAATATTACGTTTTACGTGGCGATCATGTTGCCGGACCCACCTCTACCGGGATTTGCGAACCGAAGAGAAAGCTCCTTTTTTAAGATCAAAGCGATTTCTTTGCACGCGTGTATTTATCTTCTGCGATACATAAACCTCTCGCGCAAAAATTACGTAAGTTTTGTTAATTTCTTTAAAGGAAAAATTTTTAAACATGTTTGGATCTAGTTTTCTCTCATGCGGTTTTATAAATATACTGTCGTCTCATACACGTACTTTATATGTGCTATTAGATGGAAATATGAGATATGAAAAGTGCGCCGCGTTTCGCAATTTCAACGCACTTATATCTTGTTGCCAAGCAAACCTCAAAGAAGCAATTTAACGCGCCGTGACGAAAGGGTGAACTATATAAAAACTAGCGATCTCGAGGGTGTTAAACATTAAGAGCTGGTATGTTGATAGGATTACGTTTCTTGAGTGAATTAACGGTATATGGGAATATATTCTTTATGTATCTCGCAGTTAACGACCGGGATATTTGCTCGTATTACATCTGGGTAACTGTATATTCTTCTATATGAGTGTTTCCTTCTAGAGAAAATAAGACATAAAAAGAGAACAAGTAAAAGATAGCTTAAATTAGTCTATTCGTTGTTTGTTGCTATTTTTTAAATACGGTATGAGAAAGCTTATAATTATTGATATTATAATCATTGATATTTTTATCGAAAAATACGAAACATGGTATAAATGCAACGTTGGTTAATTTTTCAAAATTTACTTTTAATTGTAATTTATTCTTTGCAAAATTCGTACCGCTGCATCGAAAGTGCTTTTATCGTCCGTTTTCTACTTTATAATTGCGAAACTTTATAATTATGAAAACACGCGATAACAGACGCGTGAAACAATTTCGCCTACAATTTCGCAGCGAATACTTCCGCTCTTATTGTTAATCGCATCGTAGAAAGACGCGCAAAAACCTGTATGGGACAAAAGCAAAGGCGGATATAAGCAGCGACGAGTCGTCGACTCGTCGCTCTCTCTCTCTTTCTTTCTCATTTTTGCTCTGTTCTTCTTACGTTTTTCTTTCTGACCTTTCGGAACCGCCATGGGGCTACGAAGATCGTTAACTAAAGTGGGTAATCATACCCACCGGTTTCACGCCGCAGCCAACCGGGCGCTGCCACGGAACGATATATGGGGTGGCCAAATTGGACATGTGTCTTTCTACGCTCCGTGCAAATATAAGTCGCTTTATAAGTCCTTTTTTGATTGTACAAAAACGTACTTTGCTTCTACGTTTAGAAATCTCACATTTCCCATCTTGATGATAAGATTTTAACGGAGCTCGATGCGCGTGAGCCACGACTTTAGCTAAATCGGAACGATCGTGCAATAGCATAGAATTTCTCCCGGGCAGAGAGGCGTAATGACAACTGTAACGACGGCGTAACGAGTAACGATTTATGAAACCGGGATGAACGTTCCTGGACCGCGCGCAGCCTCCGTCTGCCTAGCCACCGAGCGTGTCTGTTCCGCGTATCGTAAATTGATTTGCGGAATCGCTGTAGGCACTGAGGACTTCTCTTCCATTCGTCCATGCCGTGGTATGCATTTCCTTGCCGTGTTCCTTGCAATCGAGAATCAACGTTTTAATATGCCGCGACCGGATCGATTCTTTGTAAATGTAGGACTGAAGACGGCATAATTTCTCGATTGGTTCAATCTTCAGTGCCGTAGAAAATGGAAAATGTGTTTTATGTCAATTATCCATCTATTATTACAATTGTAGTTACAGATTACATGTTAGGATAGCTTAGGTTCATTTTGACATATCAAAGATTTCGATACTGTTATAATTTAACAACATTAAAAAAGAAAATTAGGATCTCGAAAATGCCGATGATTATCACAGATATGTAATTGGATCGAATTGAGCGCAATGTTGTGTGAAATTATATAATAACTTTTTAATTTGATAATTTTTTTATATATGAAAGATATATAAAAGACAGAATACATAGTTTTCTAGTAGTGCGTACATTATGTATATAAGCACTTATTATTTTATTAAATGCCTGAAATGTATAAAAGAGGATACATATTTTTTACTATTCTATTTTTATGTAAAATAATCTCACAAATACATAAAGACTCAAAGGCGCGTTTCGGTAATCCCATGCGGTCGGCACACCCTATATAGAGGAGGCTGGTACCGAAGCATGCATACGCATAGGAGGAGGCAGGGATATAATTATATGCTTCAAGTCCGCACCTCGAAAATGCCGCCTTGTTAGCAAATCTCGTGAACCGCGCAAACACCTGCCTGATTGTTAATAATTTGCCGAGCTAGAACCTGCCTGTTACTGCGAAGGCCCGCTTTCGTAAGAACGACGGCCCAACAAGCGACGACGGGACGATAAAGAATAAAAGGTCTCTCTCTCTCTCTCTCTATCTTTTTTCTCCCCTTCTTTCTCTCTCTCGCTCTCTCTTTTTCTAGTGTTAACTAATATCCGTCTATAATTTAATATCCGCACCCTGGATCGCGCGCGGCCGCTTTGGTCGCGAAAATAAATTCACGCTCGATCGGCCGGTCGGTGTGAATTTATCAAATTAAATCTCGTTCTCGTGAGTTACAGGTTTTTTTTTTTTTTACACAACCGAGGTGAAAAGCAATTTGCGATAAAGTATCGATGCGCACTTCAGAATTCGCGGATATAAATTAACGGGTTGCTGTTATCGCGCGCGCGATTCATGTACATACAATATCTCACACATAAATTTGTTTTGCGACACATAAAGTATTTCGACAGTGGGAGGGGATTGACGGTGTATAACGCGTATATGATGATCTATCCGGCTGTATACATACAAGTTGATAGCTAAAGAAAAAAACTATACACATCTATGTTATTCTACAATAAGCTAAAGTAATATTATTTTTGATAAGATTCAAACACAATCTGATGTCATATATGTAGTGGGATTTACG
>JAXRKO010001578.1:0-14595 GCA_037039905.1 Formica aserva
TTTTCATAACACATCAAGGAAATTGAGGAACAACGCTTCTCGGCACACAGAGCTAAGATCGCTATGTACGCAAGTTTCCTTCGTTCGGAACGACTTAGTTACGTGCCTGTAAGTGAGATTTGCCGAAAATTTTCATAACACATCAAGGAAATTGAGGAACAACGCTTCTCGGCACACAGAGCTAAGATCGCTATGTACGCAAGTTTCCTTCGTTCGGAACGACTTAGTTACGTGCCTGTAAGTGAGATTTGCCGAAAATTTTCATAACACATCAAGGAAATTGAGGAACAACGCTTCTCGGCTCACAGAGCTAAGATCGCTATGTACGCAAGTTTCCTTCGTTCGGAACGACTTAGTTACGTGCCTGTAAGTGAGATTTGCCGAAAATTTTCATAACACATCAAGGAAATTGAGGAACAACGCTTCTCGGCTCACAGAGCTAAGATCGCTATGTACGCAAGTTTCCTTCGTTCGGAACGACTTAGTTACGTGCCTGTAAGTGAGATTTGCCGAAAATTTTCATAACACATCAAGGAAATTGAGGAACAACGCTTCTCGGCACACAGAGCTAAGATCGCTATGTACGCAAGTTTCCTTCGTTCGGAACGACTTAGTTACGTGCCTGTAAGTGAGATTTGCCGAAAATTTTCATAACACATCAAGGAAATTGAGGAACAACGCTTCTCGGCTCACAGAGCTAAGATCGCTATGTACGCAAGTTTCCTTCGTTCGGAACGACTTAGTTACGTGCCTGTAAGTGAGATTTGCCGAAAATTTTCATAACACATCAAGGAAATTGAGGAACAACGCTTCTCGGCACACAGAGCTAAGATCGCTATGTACGCAAGTTTCCTTCGTTCGGAACGACTTAGTTACGTGCCTGTAAGTGAGATTTGCCGAAAATTTTCATAACACATCAAGGAAATTGAGGAACAACGCTTCTCGGCTCACAGAGCTAAGATCGCTATGTACGCAAGTTTCCTTCGTTCGGAACGACTTAGTTACGTGCCTGTAAGTGAGATTTGCCGAAAATTTTCATAACACATCAAGGAAATTGAGGAACAACGCTTCTCGGCTCACAAAGCTAAGATGCTATGTACGCAAGTTTCCTTCGTTCGGAACGACTTAGTTACGTGCCTGTAAGTGAGATTTGCCGAAAATTTTCATAACACATCAAGGAAATTGAGGAACAACGCTTCTCGGCTCACAGAGCTAAGATCGCTATGTACGCAAGTTTCCTTCGTTCGGAACGACTTAGTTACGTGCCTGTAAGTGAGATTTGCCGAAAATTTTCATAACACATCAAGGAAATTGAGGAACAACGCTTCTCGGCTCACAGAGCTAAGATCGCTATGTACGCAAGTTTCCTTCGTTCGGAACGACTTAGTTACGTGCCTGTAAGTGAGATTTGCCGAAAATTTTCATAACACATCAAGGAAATTGAGGAACAACGCTTCTCGGCTCACAGAGCTAAGATCGCTATGTACGCAAGTTTCCTTCGTTCGGAACGACTTAGTTACGTGCCTGTAAGTGAGATTTGCCGAAAATTTTCATAACACATCAAGGAAATTGAGGAACAACGCTTCTCGGCACACAGAGCTAAGATCGCTATGTACGCAAGTTTCCTTCGTTCGGAACGACTTAGTTACGTGCCTGTAAGTGAGATTTGCCGAAAATTTTCATAACACATCAAGGAAATTGAGGAACAACGCTTCTCGGCTCACAGAGCTAAGATCGCTATGTACGCAAGTTTCCTTCGTTCGGAACGACTTAGTTACGTGCCTGTAAGTGAGATTTGCCGAAAATTTTCATAACACATCAAGGAAATTGAGGAACAACGCTTCTCGGCACACAGAGCTAAGATCGCTATGTACGCAAGTTTCCTTCGTTCGGAACGACTTAGTTACGTGCCTGTAAGTGAGATTTGCCGAAAATTTTCATAACACATCAAGGAAATTGAGGAACAACGCTTCTCGGCTCACAGAGCTAAGATCGCTATGTACGCAAGTTTCCTTCGTTCGGAACGACTTAGTTACGTGCCTGTAAGTGAGATTTGCCGAAAATTTTCATAACACATCAAGGAAATTGAGGAACAACGCTTCTCGGCACACAGAGCTAAGATCGCTATGTACGCAAGTTTCCTTCGTTCGGAACGACTTAGTTACGTGCCTGTAAGTGAGATTTGCCGAAAATTTTCATAACACATCAAGGAAATTGAGGAACAACGCTTCTCGGCTCACAGAGCTAAGATCGCTATGTACGCAAGTTTCCTTCGTTCGGAACGACTTAGTTACGTGCCTGTAAGTGAGATTTGCCGAAAATTTTCATAACACATCAAGGAAATTGAGGAACAACGCTTCTCGGCTCACAGAGCTAAGATCGCTATGTACGCAAGTTTCCTTCGTTCGGAACGACTTAGTTACGTGCCTGTAAGTGAGATTTGCCGAAAATTTTCATAACACATCAAGGAAATTGAGGAACAACGCTTCTCGGCTCACAGAGCTAAGATCGCTATGTACGCAAGTTTCCTTCGTTCGGAACGACTTAGTTACGTGCCTGTAAGTGAGATTTGCCGAAAATTTTCATAACACATCAAGGAAATTGAGGAACAACGCTTCTCGGCACACAGAGCTAAGATCGCTATGTACGCAAGTTTCCTTCGTTCGGAACGACTTAGTTACGTGCCTGTAAGTGAGATTTGCCGAAAATTTTCATAACACATCAAGGAAATTGAGGAACAACGCTTCTCGGCTCACAGAGCTAAGATCGCTATGTACGCAAGTTTCCTTCGTTCGGAACGACTTAGTTACGTGCCTGTAAGTGAGATTTGCCGAAAATTTTCATAACACATCAAGGAAATTGAGGAACAACGCTTCTCGGCTCACAGAGCTAAGATCGCTATGTACGCAAGTTTCCTTCGTTCGGAACGACTTAGTTACGTGCCTGTAAGTGAGATTTGCCGAAAATTTTCATAACACATCAAGGAAATTGAGGAACAACGCTTCTCGGCTCACAGAGCTAAGATCGCTATGTACGCAAGTTTCCTTCGTTCGGAACGACTTAGTTACGTGCCTGTAAGTGAGATTTGCCGAAAATTTTCATAACACATCAAGGAAATTGAGGAACAACGCTTCTCGGCACACAGAGCTAAGATCGCTATGTACGCAAGTTTCCTTCGTTCGGAACGACTTAGTTACGTGCCTGTAAGTGAGATTTGCCGAAAATTTTCATAACACATCAAGGAAATTGAGGAACAACGCTTCTCGGCTCACAGAGCTAAGATCGCTATGTACGCAAGTTTCCTTCGTTCGGAACGACTTAGTTACGTGCCTGTAAGTGAGATTTGCCGAAAATTTTCATAACACATCAAGGAAATTGAGGAACAACGCTTCTCGGCTCACAGAGCTAAGATCGCTATGTACGCAAGTTTCCTTCGTTCGGAACGACTTAGTTACGTGCCTGTAAGTGAGATTTGCCGAAAATTTTCATAACACATCAAGGAAATTGAGGAACAACGCTTCTCGGCTCACAGAGCTAAGATCGCTATGTACGCAAGTTTCCTTCGTTCGGAACGACTTAGTTACGTGCCTGTAAGTGAGATTTGCCGAAAATTTTCATAACACATCAAGGAAATTGAGGAACAACGCTTCTCGGCTCACAGAGCTAAGATCGCTATGTACGCAAGTTTCCTTCGTTCGGAACGACTTAGTTACGTGCCTGTAAGTGAGATTTGCCGAAAATTTTCATAACACATCAAGGAAATTGAGGAACAACGCTTCTCGGCTCACAGAGCTAAGATCGCTATGTACGCAAGTTTCCTTCGTTCGGAACGACTTAGTTACGTGCCTGTAAGTGAGATTTGCCGAAAATTTTCATAACACATCAAGGAAATTGAGGAACAACGCTTCTCGGCTCACAGAGCTAAGATCGCTATGTACGCAAGTTTCCTTCGTTCGGAACGACTTAGTTACGTGCCTGTAAGTGAGATTTGCCGAAAATTTTCATAACACATCAAGGAAATTGAGGAACAACGCTTCTCGGCTCACAGAGCTAAGATCGCTATGTACGCAAGTTTCCTTCGTTCGGAACGACTTAGTTACGTGCCTGTAAGTGAGATTTGCCGAAAATTTTCATAACACATCAAGGAAATTGAGGAACAACGCTTCTCGGCTCACAGAGCTAAGATCGCTATGTACGCAAGTTTCCTTCGTTCGGAACGACTTAGTTACGTGCCTGTAAGTGAGATTTGCCGAAAATTTTCATAACACATCAAGGAAATTGAGGAACAACGCTTCTCGGCTCACAGAGCTAAGATCGCTATGTACGCAAGTTTCCTTCGTTCGGAACGACTTAGTTACGTGCCTGTAAGTGAGATTTGCCGAAAATTTTCATAACACATCAAGGAAATTGAGGAACAACGCTTCTCGGCTCACAGAGCTAAGATCGCTATGTACGCAAGTTTCCTTCGTTCGGAACGACTTAGTTACGTGCCTGTAAGTGAGATTTGCCGAAAATTTTCATAACACATCAAGGAAATTGAGGAACAACGCTTCTCGGCACACAGAGCTAAGATCGCTATGTACGCAAGTTTCCTTCGTTCGGAACGACTTAGTTACGTGCCTGTAAGTGAGATTTGCCGAAAATTTTCATAACACATCAAGGAAATTGAGGAACAACGCTTCTCGGCTCACAGAGCTAAGATCGCTATGTACGCAAGTTTCCTTCGTTCGGAACGACTTAGTTACGTGCCTGTAAGTGAGATTTGCCGAAAATTTTCATAACACATCAAGGAAATTGAGGAACAACGCTTCTCGGCACACAGAGCTAAGATCGCTATGTACGCAAGTTTCCTTCGTTCGGAACGACTTAGTTACGTGCCTGTAAGTGAGATTTGCCGAAAATTTTCATAACACATCAAGGAAATTGAGGAACAACGCTTCTCGGCTCACAGAGCTAAGATCGCTATGTACGCAAGTTTCCTTCGTTCGGAACGACTTAGTTACGTGCCTGTAAGTGAGATTTGCCGAAAATTTTCATAACACATCAAGGAAATTGAGGAACAACGCTTCTCGGCTCACAGAGCTAAGATCGCTATGTACGCAAGTTTCCTTCGTTCGGAACGACTTAGTTACGTGCCTGTAAGTGAGATTTGCCGAAAATTTTCATAACACATCAAGGAAATTGAGGAACAACGCTTCTCGGCTCACAGAGCTAAGATCGCTATGTACGCAAGTTTCCTTCGTTCGGAACGACTTAGTTACGTGCCTGTAAGTGAGATTTGCCGAAAATTTTCATAACACATCAAGGAAATTGAGGAACAACGCTTCTCGGCACACAGAGCTAAGATCGCTATGTACGCAAGTTTCCTTCGTTCGGAACGACTTAGTTACGTGCCTGTAAGTGAGATTTGCCGAAAATTTTCATAACACATCAAGGAAATTGAGGAACAACGCTTCTCGGCTCACAGAGCTAAGATCGCTATGTACGCAAGTTTCCTTCGTTCGGAACGACTTAGTTACGTGCCTGTAAGTGAGATTTGCCGAAAATTTTCATAACACATCAAGGAAATTGAGGAACAACGCTTCTCGGCTCACAGAGCTAAGATCGCTATGTACGCAAGTTTCCTTCGTTCGGAACGACTTAGTTACGTGCCTGTAAGTGAGATTTGCCGAAAATTTTCATAACACATCAAGGAAATTGAGGAACAACGCTTCTCGGCTCACAGAGCTAAGATCGCTATGTACGCAAGTTTCCTTCGTTCGGAACGACTTAGTTACGTGCCTGTAAGTGAGATTTGCCGAAAATTTTCATAACACATCAAGGAAATTGAGGAACAACGCTTCTCGGCTCACAGAGCTAAGATCGCTATGTACGCAAGTTTCCTTCGTTCGGAACGACTTAGTTACGTGCCTGTAAGTGAGATTTGCCGAAAATTTTCATAACACATCAAGGAAATTGAGGAACAACGCTTCTCGGCTCACAGAGCTAAGATCGCTATGTACGCAAGTTTCCTTCGTTCGGAACGACTTAGTTACGTGCCTGTAAGCGAGATTTGCCGAAAATTTTCATAACACATCAAGGAAATTGAGGAACAACGCTTCTCGGCTCACAGAGCTAAGATCGCTATGTACGCAAGTTTCCTTCGTTCGGAACGACTTAGTTACGTGCCTGTAAGTGAGATTTGCCGAAAATTTTCATAACACATCAAGGAAATTGAGGAACAACGCTTCTCGGCTCACAGAGCTAAGATCGCTATGTACGCAAGTTTCCTTCGTTCGGAACGACTTAGTTACGTGCCTGTAAGTGAGATTTGCCGAAAATTTTCATAACACATCAAGGAAATTGAGGAACAACGCTTCTCGGCTCACAGAGCTAAGATCGCTATGTACGCAAGTTTCCTTCGTTCGGAACGACTTAGTTACGTGCCTGTAAGTGAGATTTGCCGAAAATTTTCATAACACATCAAGGAAATTGAGGAACAACGCTTCTCGGCTCACAGAGCTAAGATCGCTATGTACGCAAGTTTCCTTCGTTCGGAACGACTTAGTTACGTGCCTGTAAGTGAGATTTGCCGAAAATTTTCATAACACATCAAGGAAATTGAGGAACAACGCTTCTCGGCTCACAGAGCTAAGATCGCTATGTACGCAAGTTTCCTTCGTTCGGAACGACTTAGTTACGTGCCTGTAAGTGAGATTTGCCGAAAATTTTCATAACACATCAAGGAAATTGAGGAACAACGCTTCTCGGCTCACAGAGCTAAGATCGCTATGTACGCAAGTTTCCTTCGTTCGGAACGACTTAGTTACGTGCCTGTAAGTGAGATTTGCCGAAAATTTTCATAACACATCAAGGAAATTGAGGAACAACGCTTCTCGGCTCACAGAGCTAAGATCGCTATGTACGCAAGTTTCCTTCGTTCGGAACGACTTAGTTACGTGCCTGTAAGTGAGATTTGCCGAAAATTTTCATAACACATCAAGGAAATTGAGGAACAACGCTTCTCGGCTCACAGAGCTAAGATCGCTATGTACGCAAGTTTCCTTCGTTCGGAACGACTTAGTTACGTGCCTGTAAGTGAGATTTGCCGAAAATTTTCATAACACATCAAGGAAATTGAGGAACAACGCTTCTCGGCTCACAGAGCTAAGATCGCTATGTACGCAAGTTTCCTTCGTTCGGAACGACTTAGTTACGTGCCTGTAAGTGAGATTTGCCGAAAATTTTCATAACACATCAAGGAAATTGAGGAACAACGCTTCTCGGCTCACAGAGCTAAGATCGCTATGTACGCAAGTTTCCTTCGTTCGGAACGACTTAGTTACGTGCCTGTAAGTGAGATTTGCCGAAAATTTTCATAACACATCAAGGAAATTGAGGAACAACGCTTCTCGGCTCACAGAGCTAAGATCGCTATGTACGCAAGTTTCCTTCGTTCGGAACGACTTAGTTACGTGCCTGTAAGTGAGATTTGCCGAAAATTTTCATAACACATCAAGGAAATTGAGGAACAACGCTTCTCGGCTCACAGAGCTAAGATCGCTATGTACGCAAGTTTCCTTCGTTCGGAACGACTTAGTTACGTGCCTGTAAGTGAGATTTGCCGAAAATTTTCATAACACATCAAGGAAATTGAGGAACAACGCTTCTCGGCTCACAGAGCTAAGATCGCTATGTACGCAAGTTTCCTTCGTTCGGAACGACTTAGTTACGTGCCTGTAAGTGAGATTTGCCGAAAATTTTCATAACACATCAAGGAAATTGAGGAACAACGCTTCTCGGCTCACAGAGCTAAGATCGCTATGTACGCAAGTTTCCTTCGTTCGGAACGACTTAGTTACGTGCCTGTAAGTGAGATTTGCCGAAAATTTTCATAACACATCAAGGAAATTGAGGAACAACGCTTCTCGGCTCACAGAGCTAAGATCGCTATGTACGCAAGTTTCCTTCGTTCGGAACGACTTAGTTACGTGCCTGTAAGTGAGATTTGCCGAAAATTTTCATAACACATCAAGGAAATTGAGGAACAACGCTTCTCGGCTCACAGAGCTAAGATCGCTATGTACGCAAGTTTCCTTCGTTCGGAACGACTTAGTTACGTGCCTGTAAGTGAGATTTGCCGAAAATTTTCATAACACATCAAGGAAATTGAGGAACAACGCTTCTCGGCTCACAGAGCTAAGATCGCTATGTACGCAAGTTTCCTTCGTTCGGAACGACTTAGTTACGTGCCTGTAAGTGAGATTTGCCGAAAATTTTCATAACACATCAAGGAAATTGAGGAACAACGCTTCTCGGCTCACAGAGCTAAGATCGCTATGTACGCAAGTTTCCTTCGTTCGGAACGACTTAGTTACGTGCCTGTAAGTGAGATTTGCCGAAAATTTTCATAACACATCAAGGAAATTGAGGAACAACGCTTCTCGGCACACAGAGCTAAGATCGCTATGTACGCAAGTTTCCTTCGTTCGGAACGACTTAGTTACGTGCCTGTAAGTGAGATTTGCCGAAAATTTTCATAACACATCAAGGAAATTGAGGAACAACGCTTCTCGGCTCACAGAGCTAAGATCGCTATGTACGCAAGTTTCCTTCGTTCGGAACGACTTAGTTACGTGCCTGTAAGTGAGATTTGCCGAAAATTTTCATAACACATCAAGGAAATTGAGGAACAACGCTTCTCGGCTCACAGAGCTAAGATCGCTATGTACGCAAGTTTCCTTCGTTCGGAACGACTTAGTTACGTGCCTGTAAGTGAGATTTGCCGAAAATTTTCATAACACATCAAGGAAATTGAGGAACAACGCTTCTCGGCTCACAGAGCTAAGATCGCTATGTACGCAAGTTTCCTTCGTTCGGAACGACTTAGTTACGTGCCTGTAAGTGAGATTTGCCGAAAATTTTCATAACACATCAAGGAAATTGAGGAACAACGCTTCTCGGCTCACAGAGCTAAGATGGAATGTACGCAAGTTTCCTTCGTTCGGAACGACTTAGTTACGTGCCTGTAAGTGAGATTTGCCGAAAATTTTCATAACACATCAAGGAAATTGAGGAACAACGCTTCTCGGCGCACAGAGCTAAGATCGCTATGTACGCAATGTTGTGCCTCTAGCCGCTAAGGAAGAAGTCTTTAGGGATTTATACGCCCAAAGGATTAGGATCCACGCTCGAAATAAGACACTTCCGGACGTTAGGTTGAACTTGATATATTTCACAAGTTTTTGTACACTTTTACTTATTCGCGATTATAATAGTCGGGCGCGATACGTACGGTACTTCGATACTATCGATATATGCGAGCGAGTAGTGAACGAGTAGTCGGCTTCGGTGCATCTCGCGCTTATTATATATCTTAATCAATTAGGTCGTTGATTAGGGAGGAGTGTGGTGTCCCTGACCGGAGCATGTCTCATGCTCCGCTCGTCAGCTGTCTCGTCAGCTGCTTACTCAGCTTCCGAGAACTTGACCGTGACTTCCTTCTCTTTAGTCACGTATCTTACTTTTATTTTATTAATAATCTTTTATTACTTTACTCTTTCTTAATTATCTTTCCTTGATCTCTTTTCTAATTTTAATGCATTGCTTTACTCAGCTCTTCCTTAATCTTTTCTGTTTTACTTTATTGTTTTATCTTTTAATATATTGAGAAATTGGTCGGGTTACGACATCCCTCCCCCTTTGGAAAAAGAAAATTAACTATACGTGAATTTTCGTCTACATATCTTTTCGCTATACATTTTTCGCATTTTACAATTGTTTGTTATATCTACCTTATTTCAATATAGCATCGCAGTGTTAGTTATCGCGGTGTCAGTTTCTATCTCAGCTGTTCTATTTGATCCGCTTGCGGTGCCGTAGATGTGCTCTTGAATTATTTTCGGTTTGCACATCGGATTTATATTGGTTTCTGGTAGTTTTTTCTTTTCTGTTTTATATTTTTTCTTGGCGTATATCATTGCTATTATGGTAATTGTTATTATTATTATTATTCCTGTGCAACTTGAAGCTACGGGATATATAATGTGTTCGTTAGTAGGAAAATAATTGTTATTTAAGTCTTCGTTTGTTTCGTCAAGTCTTTCGCTTAGGTCCCTTAATTCTGTCGGTTTTCTAATGACTTTTCGTAATTTTATCGGTCTAATTTTGTCCAGTATTTTTTCGTTTCGTTTGTCATGTATCATCGTAAGATTGTAATCTGGTAGATTTGTCTGTACGATTGTTATTATCGCGGGCTTTTTTGTTCGTATTATGACGTCTTGCGTCGTTAATTTACATTTTTCCTTTAATGTGATTTGTCCGCTTCTTTTTATTTCTAGTTTTCGCGTTGCGTCGTTTTCGCACGTTATTTCGATCGGTTGGTTTGCTCGTGTAGAGTATAACCATGAGTTCGCATTACTCAGCGCTGTCCATATTGTTGTATTCGTGTGTATGTGTCGAATATTACAATTGTTTGTGTATGTCTCTAACTGTACTTACGCTTGTACTTCGCATAGCGCTCCTTCGTCTAAATAATGTATGGGATAATTTTGCTCGCAAACATATTGGTCATTATTTCGCACGCATTTATTTAGATCGTTTTCGGTAGGCGTAAAATACGTTCGGCTATCTACGTCTATCGCTATTATCGGTTGATTTACTTCTATAAATATAAATGTATTATTGAATTTGTGCGTAGGTAATGGGATTGCTTTTATTATTTCATACTCGGGGTATGTGATTAGCGGAATTTTTATAATCGTAAATATATTCGTCTTATCGTAATACGCGCTAATTGTTAAGAACTTTTCGATTGTTCTCCAATTTTCTGCGGATATTTGAAATGGGAAGTGCGTTCCCTGCGGTATTTGTGACGCTGTTTCCTTGAGGTTATCTAGAATGCTTTCGATGGGTAATAATCTTATGTCGATTATCTCTTTTTTCGCGTTCGTCAGATGCGCGATAATGTCCATAAGATCGTTTGTTAGATCTTTTATTATGGCATTTAATATTATGAAGTGTTCGTCGAGATCTTCTCGTTGTCCATATCCGACTTCTGTTTGTATCCAGGCTTGTCGCATCTTCTCTGTTATATTTAAGAATTGTTCTTCATTTTCTTGCAAAACCTTTTCAACATTATCCACATGCGCAATTGTTGCGTTTAATATTTTAATCTGATTTTTCATCGCGTGCTGCAGCGTTTGCTGATTTCTTTGCATGAGATTTAATTGCTCTTTTATAATTTTTTCGTCGTCTGCGTCCATTGTGCCGAAGAGTGTTTTGGCTATCGTTCCTAGACCGTCGATTAGCCCTCGTCTTGTCTTCTTGGGTGCTTGGTACGCAAATTTTAGACGTTTTAGCAATTTTTCTGCTTGTTCTCTGTCCTTTTCTGCTATTTGTAGCAGGTTGTGGCAGGTTTCTTTCATTTTTATTTGCAATGGTTTGTCGTAGCATAGAGCTCTCGTCTGTGCCATATAGTTTCTCAATTGTTCATGTCGATGGTCCATTGCGGCGATGTCTATTTTTATCACCATCTTCCATGTGGATTCGATTTGGTTTATCTTGCCCATTTTTTCGAAGTAGATACCCGGTTCATATTTAAATTCTTTTATTTCGACTTGGGTATCAGGTTCGGTTTCCTTACAGGTGCTCCGTGCAATAAGACTCCTGTAATAGAAAGCTTTGTATTATATTATAATATTTTCTTAGAATCATCTGCGGTGCATTCTCTTTTTCTCTGGATGCATATACAGCTATTTTTGCTTTTATCTAGCCCTTTTCAGGCTTTTTATTCGCTCTTCCATTCAGTCTGTCTTCCGACGTCGTCTTGTATTGAGCGTTTCTTTTTTATTTTCTCTCGCGCTGTTTTATTATCGATTTGTGTTGTCGATTGGTGGTTTTCATGGCTCCGAATTCGAGTGAGTTTCGTTTCGCTGCGGGGCAGAGTTCAGTGCGTGATAACGGGCGTCGCGCGGGGCAAGATCCGGAGGAGCACGACCATTTTGCTCGCTCCTTTCGGGATCAACTCTCGGCGCCCGCGTTTGTTCGCGAGATCGATCTACTAGGTCTTCCGGATCTAGTGATTGACCGTGCCGTTGCTTTTGTGCCGGAAGTGGCTGTGGACGCTCTGCCGCCCCATTTTAATCGAGGTCGCGGGCTTGAGTTCCGCTGGGATCCGACTCCTCGTTTCGTGGGACGTGGTTGGTTTCTCAACCCCGAGCCTCGTCCTGTGGGTCGTGGTCGCTTCCTCAACCCCGAGCCTCGTCCTGTGTCGCCTCTTCTTCAGGCTCTGCGGGAGTGGAACCGGGGTCGCGGTGCTGGACGTGGAAGTGGAGGGCGTTAAGGTAGGAATTTTTTATTTCTGTTCCTTATTATTTATTCTATTTTTTATTTTATTCGCGCATTTTTCTTTTTCTTTTTCTTCTTTCTCCTACTTTTTTTAATTTTTGATAAATGGTTTTAATCGATTTATGTGGACGCGTATGGTTTTCCTTCCCCTTTTTATTGTGTAGTTCACTTCCGAATTTTTTTCGATTATCGTGTAGGGTCCGGTCCATAGGGAGTCCAATTTCTTTGATCGTCCTCGGCGAACTGTTTCGTCGTACAAGAGGACTTTTTCTCCTACCTTAAGTTTAATTTCTTTAGTCTTTTTATCATAATTTTCTTTGGTTTTTATTTTTTCGTTCTTCAGATGCTCCTTTGCAACTTGCTGTGAGGCGCGTAATTTTTCTTTCAATTCTTGTGCGTAATCATCGTATGTATACGTGGGCTTAGGCGGTTGCGACAATGTCGTCGGTAATGTTGCTCGGTGCCCGTAAATTAATTCGAAGGGTGTGAACCCTGTCGCCGTGTGCGGTGTTGTATTGTATGTAAACATCGCATAGGGAATCCATTCGTCCCAATCCGTTTGATCGGCATTTATATAATGTCGGAGATATTCGGCTAGAGTCCGGTGAGATCGTTCTAGCGCTCCGTTGCTTTCCGGATGATACGCGGTTGTTTGAATCTTTTCGATTTTTAATAGTTTGCACGTGTTTTTAAATATTTCACTTAAAAAATTTGTTCCTTGATCCGTTAATATTTTTTCTGGGATACCGTGTTCGAAAATTATTTTCGTCGCGAATTCTTTTGCAACTGTCGCGGCTTCTTGATTCGGTATCGGAATTGCTTTGCTAAATTTTGTTAAATTATCTTGAAACGTTAAAATATATTTATTTTCATTATTAGTAATCGTTAGTGGACCTACGATGTCCAATGCACATTTTTCAAAAGGTTTATCGGCAGTATCCGTTATTATTAGCGGTGCCTTAATTTTTCGCGATAATTTGTTTTTTTGACAAAATTCGCATTTTGTTATATAGTCTTCGACATCTTTTGTCAATCCTCGCCAATTGTGCATTAGGCGAATTCGATTAATCGTGCGCTCTTTTCCCTGATGCCCTCCCACAGGTGCATCGTGATATTCATATAGAATACGTCGCTTCTCGTCTTCCGTGTATTCTCGCGTTATCTTCGTGTCGGTGCTCTCATCCTCCTCGACGCTGTTGATATCCGCCACGTGTCGACTTAGCGCGTCAGCGTTTCTATTCGCTGTCCCGGCCTTGTGTATGATCTCGTAATCGTATTCTTCTAATTTTAATCTCCATCTAATTAATCGAGATCCAGGGTCGGTTACATTAAATAACCATACGAGCGATTTATGGTCTGTGACTATCGTAAATTTCGTCCCGTATAAGTACGGTCGAAAATGTTTAACGGCCCATACTATTGCTAATAGTTCTTTTTCGGTCGTATTATAATTTTGTTCGGCTTTTGCTAATATTCGACTGGCATATGCTATTGGTTGATCTTGGCCTATTTCTCCTTGCGATAATATCGCTCCGATTGCATAATCTGATGCATCGGTCGTTACGATAAATTCTTTTTCGAAATCTGGGTATTTTAGTAAAGGTGCCGTCGTTAATTTTTCTTTAAGCATTTCAAATGCTTGTTGTTGTTCTTGCGTCCACTCAAATTTATTTTCCTTTTTGGTTAGCTTCGTTAGTGGTTTCGCGATTTTAGAGAAATTTTCAATAAATTTTCTATAATATCCGGCTAATCCTATGAAAGCTTGAATATCTTTTACTTTCCTAGGCGTCGGAAAATTTTTTACGGCCTCTAATTTAGATGGATCCGGCGATATTCCGTTTTCTGTGATTATATGACCTAAGTATGTCACTTCTTTTCGTAGGAATTCGCATTTGTCCGGCTGTAATTTCAGATTGTTTTCTCGCAATCTTCGTAGGACTTCGATGAGTCTCTTGTTATGATCTTGTAGGCTGGCTCCGTAGATTACGATGTCATCCAAATATACTAAGCATTTTATTCCTTGTATGCCTATCAGTATTGAGTTCATTAGCCTTTGAAATGTGGCTGGCGCATTTTTTAATCCGAAGGGCATTCTATTGTATTCGTAATGCCCGTGAGGTGTGGAAAAAGCAGTTTTGCATTTGTCGCCTTCTTCCATCGGAATTTGGTGGTATCCGGATGCTAAATCCAGAGTTGTAAAGTACTTGGCGTTTCCAAGTTGATCTAATATATCCGTTATATTCGGTAAGGGAAATGAATCTCCTATAG
>JAXRKO010001579.1:0-14574 GCA_037039905.1 Formica aserva
TAAAACATCTAATTATATCAGTATATAATTATACTATTATAAAATATTTTTTAAAATATTAAAATATCTATATAAAAATATTAATTAAATATTAATTAAATATTGATTATCGAGAAAATGAAAAGAGAACGAGCAATGTATATTTTAAAAATAATATAATATAAATGATAAATACAATATAAATTACTTACCGCATACCGTCGCTCCGTCCATCGCCTGATGCTTTTCCGAAGTTCTTTTCGCTCTCTCGTTCCTTTACTGTATCCACGTAGCACTTATACTTACTCGCGAAAACACAATTAATTACAATTAGTCGAATACATGATGATTGCGAGACACTTTGCACAGCTCTCCTAATCGCGGAACAATCGCATGCACAGCGCTTCAATAAAGATTTATCAACGCGATACAGTATTGTGTCGTCTATCAAAAGTTAATTAGTCGCTAATTTTATAATAATCATAGCGAATTTTGCTTCAATATTAGCCACGATCGCGTTTACAGGTAAAATTCGACAATATAAGAAGCGTTTCGCAACATTACTTCAGTGCTCAAGTACCGCCGTGCGAATGATAACAAGGCCGTAACATATAAACAATAGCGCGCTATACGTCACCAAGACCGAACTTGTTATTGATAATACATTGCCGAAATATTTCACATCCTATGACGTATATATATATATATATATATATATATATATATATATATATACGCGGAATATTAAATTATATGTATAAGTATTTTAAATTATAGATTAATTATTTATTAATCGATAGATGTGTATCGCAAAGATTTTCGTTAAGTTAATTACTCGATCCTGCGATCTGATTATTTAATTGCGCGTTCCCAATATTAATCATATTTAGATCGTCGAACAGTCGAACGATAAAATACCGCAAGAAATATATTTGACTTTATAATATTTAATTTAAATTTAATTTAAAATTAAATTATATTTAAATAAATATTATTAAAGAAATAATTATTGCTCATGAAGAGAAATAGCAACAAAACGATAATTTATTATTTTGGACTTCTATCACTATCCTTTGAATAAATGAAATAAAATTTAATAAAATTGCATAAATAAATTACGCAAAATACACGCTTCGAAATTTATTGTTGCAATATAATTAACATATGACTTAACGTATTTAAAAGATAATTAATCATATTAATTATATCAAATTATTTCCCCATAGTTGGCACGTGTGAAAAAGAAATTTGACGGAGCGTTTCGCATCACTACTTTTCTGTTCGAATGTCGGCGTGCGAATGACAACAAGGCCGTAATATGTAAATAATAGCGCGCTATACGTCACCAAGGCCGAACATTTTGTTATTGATAATATATATAATATGTTGCCGAAATATTTCACGTACTATGACGTATATTATATATATACGCGGAATATTAAATTATATAAATATTTTAAATTATTGATTAATTATTTATTAATCAATAGATGTGTATCACGAAGCCTTTCGTTAAGTTAGTTACTCGACCCTGCGATTCGATTATTTAATTGTGCGTTCCCAATGTTAATCATATTTAAATTGTGGAACGATAAAATAGCAGAAAAAATTTATTTATTTATTTAACTATATTTAATTCAAATTTAATTTAAATTTAAATTATATTTAAATAAATATTTTTAAAGATATAATTATTGCTAATAAAAAGGGATAGCAACAAAATTTATTATTTGAGACTTCTGTCACAATACGTTTCTCTTAAATAAATGGAATAAAATTTAATTAAAATCAAAAAAATAAATTACGCAAAATACGCGTTTCGAAATTTATCGTCGCGATATAATTAATGTATTATTTAATTATTTATCATATCAAATTATTTCCCGATACTTGATTTCACGATCGCGTTTCGAAAAAGAATTTGACGGAGTGTCTCGCACTCTACTGCCTTACTGTTTGAGTGTCGCCGTGTGAATGATAAGATCGTAAATCGTAACACGTTAACAATAGCGCGCTAATGTTTACGCCACCAAGAACAAATACCATATTATTGATTAAATTATACAAGAGTATTTTAAATTATAGATCAATTATTTAATAAACGATTAATATATCACGTAGCTTATCGTTATGTTAATTACTCGATCCTGCGATTCGATTATTTAATTGCGCGTTCCCAATGTGAATCATATTTAGATCGTCGAAAAATCGAATGATAAAAAGTACCGGATGAAATATATTTAACTTTATAGTATCTAATTTAAATTAAATTTAAATTTAAATTAAATTTGAATAAATATTATTAAAGAAATAATTATTGCTCACGAAGAGAAATAACAACAAAACGATAATTTATTATTTGGGACTTCTGTCACTACGTTTCTCTTCTTTGAATAAATGAAATAAAACTTAACTAAAATTAAAAAAATGAATTACGCGAAAGACGTACGAGCTACGAAATTCATCGTCGCGATATAATTAATCTAATGTATGTAAAGGATAATTAATTATTATTCATATTAATCATATCAAATTATTCCCCGATAGTTAGCGCGATCGTGTGGAAAAGGAATTTGACGGAACGTCTCGCATCATTACTTTTCTGTTCGAGTGTCGTTGCGTGAATGATAATAACTATAATAAATATTGTAGGAAAGGAATTTCTGACATAGCGTCTCCCACTGTTACTAGTACTATTCAAGTATCGCCGCGCAAATGATAACAAGGCCGTAAGATGTAAATAATAACGCACTAATGTTTACGCCATCAAGACCGAATACCATGTTATTCATAATTCATTGTCGAAATATTTTACGTTATAATAATATTATATACAGGGTGTCCCCAATTTAAATGTCAAAAATTTAGGAGCGTGGAGGGGACCGATAAACTAAGACAGAAAGTCCTTTAGAGATTTGCTCATTTTTGCTTCGTTTTGAAGAAAATCGAAAAAAATGAAACAAATAACTTTCACAAAAAACTTAAAACAACACTAAAATAATTAGATTTATCAAGAAGTATTATAAAATAAAAATTGTAGAACATGGAATTAAGAAAAGAGAGTGAGTTAAAATTCTCCTGAGGTAAAATTAGATTAGAAACAAAATTTCGCGTTGTCGTATTTATCTACAATCCTCTAATCAGGGAAAGTATGCGTCTTTTGACAAAAAGTACCGAAACAAAAGTTGTAGAGAATAAATTATCTTTCAAATGAGATCAAAGTGATTGAGGTTTGCTTCATAGGATTTGAAATAAACCAGTATATGCTTACGCATAGGCATACGCACACGAAACGTATACGTAATGAGAAAAGACAGTATGCATAATAGTTAATATTAATTCTTAATTATATAATATTATGTTATTTAATTTTATTATTTAATTTTATTATTTAATTTATATCGTATTTGAATATTATTTTAAATTAAACTATGTTATCTTATATTATACATGCATATGGACATGCATACTGAACCGTATGACGTAATGAATATAATTTAAAAAATTTAAATACGATATAAATTAAATAATAAAATTAAATAATATAAACTAAAATAATAAAAAATAAATAATATAATATAAATTAAATAATATAAACTAAAAAGTTAGCGCCTAAACACCTCGAAACATATACGTAATGAGAAAAGAGAGTATGCATATCAGTTAATATTATTTCTTAAATATATTATATTATATTTTTTAATTTTATTATTTAATTTATATCGTATTTAAATATTATTTTAGATTGAACTATTTTATCTTATATTATACATGCATATGATCATGCATACTGAACCGTATGACGTAATGAATATAATTTACAAAATTTAAATACGATATAAATTAAATAATAAAATTAAATAATATAAACTAAAATAATAAAATATAAATAATATAATATAAATTAAATAATATAAACTAAAAGTTAGCGCCTAAAAACCTCTGAAATCACGGTTATTTCTTACATTTTAAAAATATCAGGGAAAGTATGCGTCTTTCAACAAAAAGTACCGAAACAAAAGTTGTAGAGAACTAAATTATCTTTCAAATGAGATCAAAATGATTTAGGTTTGCTCTATAGGTTTTGAAATTAACCAGTATATGCATACGCATATGCATACGCACACGTAACGTATACGTAATGAGAAAAGAGAGGTATGCATATTAGTTAATATTATTTCTTAATTATATTATATTATATAATTTAATTTTATTATTTAATTTATATCGTATTTAAATATTATTTTAAATTAAACTATGTTATTTTATAGTATACATGCATATGATCATGCATACTGAACCGTATGACGTAATGAATATAATTTACAAAATTTAAATACGATATAAATTAAATAATAAAATTAGATAATATAAACTAAAATAATAAAATATAAATAATATAATATAAATTAAATAATATAAACTAAAAGCTGGCGCCTAAAAACCCCTGAAATGACGGTTATTTTTTACATTTTTACAAATATCAGGGAAAGTATGCGTCTTTTAACAAAAAGTACCGAGACAAAAGTTGTAGAGAATTAAATTATCTTTCAAATGAGATCGAAATGATTGAGGTTTGCTCCATAGGTTTTAAAATAAACCGGTTAGGTGAATTTCATATCATGCTTCATAAGACCAGCGAAACCAATATCTTTATTTTATAAGTTATATAATAATTCATTTTATAATTTATAGTTAAGCGAACTGTACTTTCAGTTTTTGTATACTCTTTGTATTTGTATGCTCTTTGTGCAAATTGTATTTCATGATAAAAAGATGTGGGTAGTTGTGGAATTGTGATACTAGCCATGCTACGTAAAACTTATCTCGTTAAGATAGAAACTATATTACAGATTGCAAGAGAAGAGCTAATTAGGTAGCAGATGAAACTTGATCTCTGAGAATGCGTGGAGTTTATTTTACGTTAATAATCGGTCAAAGTGCGTCTTCTTGTGTATTAACATATATCACGTTATATTGTATCACTTTCCAAGTGTTAGTTAAATGTACAAATGTCTGATTTTATACCTTTTGTATGTGAATATTTTGTTTTAAAAATACTTTACTTTTATTGTGTAAAACACATTAATAAAGCTCCCTTACAATATTACTTTGTCTAAATTTCTCTTAACTACTAATAAAATAAAGAAATAAAACTTTATACATTTCCCAATTTTATAATTACATATCTTATTATTATTTTCTATTACTTTTATATCGCTTTAAAAAAAAAATAGTATAATCAGAAATGTAAATTTGTATCTTATAGCTTTTCTCTATTTTACAAATTGTAATTTTCTATAAATCATTAACATTTAAAATTGCTCTTAGTCGTAAATTTTACATATTTCTTGTAACATATAAAATATCTCAATATGCAGAAAATGTCATGTTTCAAATTATTAAAAAATATACCTTGTCAATCTCAAGATAGTAATCATAATTCACGATTTTCAATTTTATATACAATTAGAACAGATAGAACCAATAAGTATTTCATTTTTATGTATAATTACTTCATAATTAAAATAATATACAATAAAAAGTTAACTTTTTATGAAGAAATTATAAAGATATAAAAAATTGTATTGGCTATAATTAAATGTAATTTCGTTGTTACATTTTTAATGCAACAGACATTCAAAAATTTCATTTATTTGACATCTTATTAGACTTTTAAATTGTTTAGAAATGTATGGTTCTCTTATTTCAAGCTACATTTATAACAAAAGTGTGAGCACTCTATTCATTATAGTCACATTGTACACATACTGTTGTGTTGTATTTAAGATAAAAATGATTTAAGTAATAATATTTGAAAATATGGTACCTATTTTAAAATTGATCTCCCATAAAAAAAATTCCATCAAATGTAATAATATATATCTCTAAAAATAAGTAACTAATAAAATTATATATATAAAATACTTTATATGTCAGAGATTTTGTTGCTTATCAGATTTAGTTTTTATAAGTGACACATTAGGTACAGTTAAATTATCACTTGGATCTTGAATGCTTTCTGATGTATTTGTAGTAGTAGATCTCTCGCTATTGGAATTTGAATTCTGAAATTTAGGCGTAGAAGTTCTTCCTTTTAAAAGCACAGCTTGCTTTTACTAGCTTCTTTAATCGATATCGATGACATATCACTGATATCGGGGAGACCACTTGGATCATGCTGTTTCTTAGTAAGAGAAATCATTCTTCTAGCTGTATTTATTGGTGTAATATCCGAATTTAAAGATGAACTAAGAGCACTTGTGTGTGTGTGTGTGTGTGTGTGCTTCTCGGGTTTTCTTTAATGTCGTAACAGCCCAGACCAAACCTAGTTTTTTCAAAGCAGTTTCCATCTCTTCTGGAGATGAAGCATGTTTCAAAATATCTGATGACGGAGAACTCATTATTTCGGAAATGGCAGACAATCCGGAAAAACTGTATAAGCTAGTGGTCGTTGTTTTATGTTTACTATCTTTATGTGGATTATTAAAATCGGTACTTATAGAAGAACCGAGTTTATCTTTTATTTGAGATGTAGGTTCTTCAGTGGTTGTGTTACATTGTAATGGTTTGTTACATTTTTCGAGCATACGCTCTCGATTTGCTTCAGTTTTTATTGCTGTACCATCAGCTGTACTTTTTATCTTTTCAGAAGACTTACAGATAGTTGTAGTTTTCTGTGATCTCTATGCAGAGAGCAGTGTTTCATCAGAACGTTTCACGCTGGATGTTGGTGATTTCTCCGAAGAATATTGATTCTGTTGAACAGATAAAGGAGCCACATGCACTGATGGTTTAGATTTTGCCAGACTTTTGATGCTTTTATTAACTGTATCTGTTGTATCAAATTCCACTATCGTTGACAATTCATGTCCTGATGATTCTAATTCCGGCCTATGTTTGGATTAAAATTTAAAAAATGATTCATGAAGTAATTAATTTAAAACAAAAATACAATTAGAACATTTGCATTAAACAGAATTGTCAGATTTATTTTACCTGTATGGTTCATTTAACAATATAATAGGTGGTTTGGGTCTTGTACTTATATTGATGTCACAATTCCGTGATTACGCGGTATTTTGGGAATACCAGATAATATGGGAATGAAATCATTTTCTTCTGTCACCTAAAAAATATCCATAGTGTAAAGTAATATTTATATATCAAAATCGTTTACTTGTGAATAATATTAATTAATATTCTAATATGTTTTCAGATTATTTCTTTTAATATCCAATATGTATTAAATATATGTGAATATATGTAATTATGATAAACTACTATAAATAATCATTATATATTTAAATGTTTTACTTTTTTTTTTATATTTGTGTTCTCAAGTAAATAAATTTCTACATTTATATTTTTAAGTATGTAGCATATACAAATGTGCAAATAAAAATGTGTCTCATTTACCTCTTGAGTAGAAGTAACTTCTTTTGTAATGCTATTGTTCTTTTCATGTTCTAATGACATGTTATTTTTAAGACTAATATTCTTAGACAGCATTTAATGTTGCATAAAGATTTCAACCTCTTTCGAGGCGATGCTTGTCTTGTCCATATTCTTACTTTGTTCCAAAATTTCTTTTGACAATTTCTCAATTACCTCTTCTTCGTGAAGAGAAAATGTACACGAAGGCCAAGAGTTACGATCTGACGTTTTTGTTGTCGACGTTGCTTGAGGTCTTTGTTGCATTTCAAATCGATTAAGTTGTATATTAACTCTCTCATTGCTTATAATCTTTGGCTTAGCTTTGGTTTCTACTATTTCGGATTTCTGTATACTTTAACTGTATCTATTGATTTACTTCTGGGAGTAGAAGTGACTGTTTGGATTCCCATTTCACGTGAAGGTTCATCTCTTGGAATTGCTTCGCTGCCTATAATTCTTTGTGATTCAAGGAGAGTTTTTGCAAGTTGGGCATGAATTGCTTCTATACTCTCAATCAGTCTCTACATTGCTTGCGCATCTTTCCGTGCCGGTCTTGATGTAGGTAGTTGCATTAAGCTGGTTCCATCACTTGGACTGATTAGCAAAAGATCCATACCTGCAATATATATATGTAATATTATTTCAAATTACAATATTCCAAAATAAATATGCCAAAACAATATTCTATTAATACATTCAATCTAATACATGATTCAATATGTTATTCAATTAGATAGTAGCAGTTAATTATTTAAAGTAATTCATTGTATTCATTGTACCCGCAATAATATAAAAATGTCTTATATTGCAGATAATTAAAACTGGATTGTATGTGTTCAGGAAATATCGCTCCCTTTTCTCAATCTTAGCACCGGCATCTCACTTACTCTAGTCCTTCTCTCTAGCATTCTCTCTCTCTTCCTTTTTCCTCTTGTACGCGGCCGTGACCCAATCCCGCAGCCTGTCCTATCAATCTAACTAGTCTCGCGCAATGTTATCACCCAATCATAAGCACGCTCTCAGGACCTTATCCGCGCTCCTACGTCGATATCGACCCTTCCGGAAATCCTCGATCATCCTGTGAGTACCGGTCTATCGTGACGCACGTTGCCTTTAGAACAGTTTTCGCTCTCTGAACATTCGGTTTTGATTCTCGTGGATCCGATCAAGTAAACTCTAATTCGGTTGTATCAAACGGTCATTCTCATCTCCCGGAAATTAACAGCATCAAATTAAAGAATCATACGCGCGTGAAGTGTGAGCTATCCCTTCACGGGACACCGGGGACTTGTACGCAGTTATCGTACGAAGCACGCGGTACGTCGTAAAGCGACGTAATATTCTCTTGCAACCTCTCTCGAATTCCTCGGCGGATTTCGCGGTCGTTCTCAATTACAAACTATAGAATTATTGCATAAGATCCTAGACTAATAAGATTTAGTGTAATTATTAGAATAAAGTGAGATATCATCGCTAGAAGAATTGTGAAGTGCGGCTCATATTTCTTTGTGTGTGTGACTCATTGACTGTTCTGCCCGACACCCCCGAAACCAGACATTTCTCGGGTTATTTATTAAACATTTTTTGGTCCTTCGAGCCGGATCGGTGGGTGCGGTAACGAACATCTCAAGGTGAACTCTGTGTGCGGATTTGGAAAATCGTGTGTGCCTCCACGTGCTACCGGCGAAAGTTCGAGAACGATCCTCTTCGTGCGTGTTCGGCGACGCTCGGACGGACTCGGGCGCTCGGCAAGCGATCGTCGCCGCCCGTAGTGCGCTCTCACTCTCTCTCTCTGTGACATCCGTCGCGCTCGGTTACTCGTGCGTGTCCGGCGACGCCCGGACGGATTCGGGCGCTCGGCAAGCAATCGTCGCCGCCCGTAGTGCGCTCTCACTCTCTCTCTGACATCCGTCGCGCACGGTTATTCGTGCGTGTTCGGCGACGCCCGGACGGATTCGGGCGCTCGGCAACGGATTCTCGCTACGTATACAGCGTTCTCTATCACTCCCTTGACGGTCTTCGGCCATCTTGTGAATATACGACGACCGGTCACCGGTCTCTATAATCGTTAGCGCCTTCTCTCTCACTCGGACATTGTGAGCTCGCGCGCGGTATACGGACCTCTCTCGCATTTTCGGATATTCTCATCGTCTGTCGGAACTTCTCTTTCTCTCTTGTGGGTCACTTTGAGTGGTATTCTCAGCGGTAACGGCGATTTCAGCCATCATCATGTCCAACCTCGAAGCGAAAATCTCTCTTCAAATGAATCGGCACACTTACATCAAGTCGGTGGCTCTCGAGTGTAAGGAACCGACCTTCCCCACTCTTCAACTCCAAATGCTCAAGGTGAAACTCGACCTCATCGATAACAACATCACTCCCGTCCATAGCGACAGCAGAATATAGTTGGCCTCACCTTCGCGGGCTCCAGCTGGCGGATCCAGATTTCCTCACCTATAGACTTGATCCTCGGTGCTGACTCCTACGGGCTGTTCATCCAGCCCGACATCATCAAAAGGTCTGAGGAGGAACCCATCGCTCAATGTACTATTTTCGGATGGATTGTTCTCGGCCCGACCTCGGCACATACTGCCTCAGTTCATAGTTCTCATCATGTCGCAGTGGATCATGAGCTTCACGACCTCCTCACGAAGTTCTGGATACAAGAAGAGGTCCCTTCATCCTCCACCACTCAGCTCAACCCTGACGAAGAGGAGTGTGAAAATCAATTCAAGGCCACGCATTCACGAGATCGTGCGGGGCGTTATGTCGTACGGCTCCCTCTCAAATTACAGGCAAGTCAACTAGGGGAGTCACGGTCAACTGCCCAACGTTGCTTGCAGCGAACACTACGGCGCCTCTCAACGGACTCTATCTATCATAATCTGTACTCATCATTCATTCTGGAGTACGAAGAGCTCCTGCACATGGTCAGGGTCCCCCCTTCCTCTCCAGAGCCATCACCGGTTCTATCTCCCTCACCATGGAGTTCTCAAGGATGACAGCATTACCACAAAACTACGCGTGGTGTTTAACGGATCCAGCCTCACCAGTACGGGATCTTCTCTCAACGATATTCTGCACACGGGTGCAAAACTCCAAGCAGACATCTCAGATATCTTACTCTGGGTGCGACGACACCGGTACATCTTTATCACTGATATCACCAAAATGTTCCGCCAAATTCAAGTTCATCCGGACGATTGGGATCTCCAACGGATCCTCTGGGTAGATGATCAGCTCAACATCATTCCGTACCAACTCACGACGGTCACATATGGCACCCGATCAGCTCCCTTCTTGGCTGTTCGCGTCCTCCTCCAACTAGTTGAAGACGAAGGTAGGAACTACCCCCTGGCGGTCTCTCCTCTTCTCAAGGGCAGGTATGTTGACGACATCTGTGGAGGTGCCGATACTCTCCCAGAGCTGACTTCCATTACGATTCCTCGGTGGCTGTCTCTCACGCCGTCAACCATGGTCGAGCTTCATGGATTCTCGGATGCTTCGCAACTCGCCATGGTGGCTGCGGTTTATATCAAGGTCATTTCTCATCCAACGGAGCCAATCATCACGCTAGTGTGCGCCAAAACCAAGGTCGCACTTCTCAAAAGGCTCACCATTCCCCGACTGGAACTCACGGCAGCGGTTCTACTCTCTCGTCTCATCAGCTATGTTCAATGAACACTAGAACTCGCGGAGATACCAATCTACTTGTGGACGGACTCTTCGGTATCGCTCACCTGGATAAACAGTCATCCCTCTCGTTGGAAAGACTTCGTTCGTAATCGAGTGGCGGCAATTCAAGAACGCGTACCTCAAGGCCATTGGCGGTTTATTCCCGGCAAGGAGAACCCAGCCGACTGTGCTTCTCGCGGCCTCTCTTCTGCTCAACTCTCTCGGCATCATCTTTGGTGGAATGGTCCCTCATGGTTAGCACAGCCTCCTCAACATTGGCCAAGCATGGCATCTCAGCCGGATTCGGCGGCGACTCTTGAGGAACGGCCCGGTCTTCTTCTCACCTCCTCAACGGCAAAGCAACACCACCTCTGGGAACTCCTCTATCGTTACTCATCACTCATACGGCTTCTTCGGATCACTGCTCTCTGTCAACGGTGTTGCGCGATCCTCAAAGGTATACCACAGTCCTCTCTGGCCACCCCCCTCACACCTGCAGACCTCGAAAGTTCACGACTATATTGGATTCGATCAGTCCAATTGGCTTACTTCTCATCTGAACTGACAATAATCTCAAGCGGAGCACACTTGTCAAGGTCTCATCCTCTCGCCAAGTTTACGGCCTTCATCGATCATTCGGGCATCCTCAGAGTCGGAGGCCGACTCAGACAGTCTCAATTGGACCCTGAATGCAAGCACCCAGCCATCTTGCCACGGGATTCATATCTGTCTCAACTCATTATATCGGACGCTCATCTAAGGACTCTTCACGGCGGAACTCAGGTAACCTTGACATATCTTCACCAGGCTGCTGGATCGTTGGTGGCCGAGCCCCAGTAAGATCTCACATTCTCCGCTGCGTTCGGTGTGCTCGACAACGTGGCGTAAGGGCACAGCAACTCATGGGTCAACTGCCATCATCTCGCATTTCGCCATCTCGTCCTTTGCTCAACACAGGGGTTGATTACGCCGGCCCTCTCACTCTCAAAACTTGGCGAGGACGAGGGGCTAAGTGTCACAAAGGCTGGTTAGCCATCTTTGTTTGCTTCTCAACGTCGGCGGTTCATCTGGAGGCAGTAACAGACTACTTTACAGAGGGGTTCATCGCAGCATATCGGCGGTTAACGGGACGGCGAGGTATCTGCCAAACTCTATTTAGCGACTGTGGAACCAGTTTTCTCGGGGCAGATACATCTCTTAGGCGGTTATTCAACGCCGGATCAAAGAAATTCTCGGAACTCGCTCAGCTACTAACTCATGACGGCACCACTTGGGTCTTTAATCCCCCGGCAGCCCCCCACTTCGGCGGTAAATGGGAGGCCGCAGTCAAATCGGTAGGCATCACCTACGACGGACTATAGGCGAGACTGCCCTAACCTATGAAGAACTTACAACTCTTCTAGTCCAAATCGAGGCAGTCCTCAACTCTAGACATTGTGCCCACTGTCAGATGACCCGGAAGACCTGGCAGCCCTTACTCCCGGGCATTTCATCATCGGAGCAGCGCCAACAACAATCCCGGAGCCATCTCTCACCTCAGTGCCTCTCACAAGGCTGTCTCGGTGGCAGCTCATTCAGAAGCAACTCCAACACTTCTGGTCGCGTTGGTCAGCTGAATGTCTTCAACGTCAGCTCGCAATATCAAAATGGCATCATCCCTCCACGCAAATCAAGGTCGGCTCTCTTGTACTTCTCACGGATCAGAGATTCCCTCCATCAAAATGGCCTCTTGCTCGGGTCACACAACTTCATCTTGGTTCGGACGGTCTATGCAGAGTGGTCACCCTCAAGACGGCCACCACAGAACTCAAGCGGCCTATCACCAAGTTAGCAGTGCTTCCGATGACACCAGATCAACCCTCACTCACAAGGCAATCAACTACTGATCCGGCCTTACCATCATCAAGATCATAATTCTTCAACGCTGTTGTAGAAGGCGGGCGGAATGTTCAGGAAATATCGCTCCCTTTTCTCAATCTTAGCACCGGCATCTCACTTACTCTAGTCCTTCTCTCTAGCATTCTCTCTCTCTTCCTTTTTCCTCTTGTACGCGGCCGTGACCCAATCCCGCAGCCTGTCCTATCAATCTAACTAGTCTCGCGCAATGTTATCACCCAATCATAAGCACGCTCTCAGGACCTTATCCGCGCTCCTGCGTCGATATCGACCCTTCCGGAAATCCTCGATCATCCTGTGAGTACCGGTCTATCGTGACGCTAATTTGTTTAATACTTTACCTTTCTGTTCATTTCGTGCTTTTTTATCTTACTTTTCTAATTTTTTTTATTTTGGCACTGTGTTTCGTCACAATAACATCCCTTACAGATAGTGCCATTTCTAACACAAGAACACTTTTTGGTCGTACAATTAATCGCCTTACACCGGCATTTGTTAGGCCTTTTACTAATTTTTGAATCTTCCGGTGGCTGTAATCAAGTAAAACACATAAAGATCTAATAATCTCTCACATTATATAATAGAAAGCAAAATTTTATGTTACCTGTGATTTTTGTTTTTCTTTGTTTGTATTGTATATTAAATCAAACATTTTTTTATTTTCTGTTACTATTTTTTGTAATTTATTACTTTTTCTTTTTTCTTTTGTATAATGTATAGATAATGCTCTTAATTTCTTTTCCAAGAATATTATTCTCTGTCTTCGCCTTAATGCTAATCTGTATAAAGAATATAGAATATTTTATTAATTATCAATTTTTTATTAATTATTTTTTTACTATTTGTAATTTTTAATTACTTACTTTACATATTTCTCTTTTTCTTCTTTTAATACTTTTATTTGATTTTCATATATTGGCATGGATGCGGCCGATGTACAAATGGATGTGGATCCGGATGCAGGCGTAGACAAATGCCTTGCTGGTTTATTTTTTAATTTTTGAATATTATCGGCCAATCTCTAAAAAAGAAATAAATAATATGAAGAAGAATGTTGAACAAGTTAATAAATGTATTCAAAATAAAATTCATATAAAAAATAATATTGACTGTAAAGCTGGTAATAGTGATTTTTCTAATACCAAAAAGAAAATTAAAATTTGTAATACAAACACGGATTTTATAAATTATAATTTTATAATTTTTGATAAAATCGTATGAATTTACAAGTTTTACTTCACAACTATATAATCAAAAATATAATAATGTCAGTGATTTCTCTCTGATAATGTTTATAAAACTTATGAATATATATCTCGCATTGCAACATGCTATTATAATATTACATGTATGCAAAGGAAGTCAAAGTATTCATACGTAGTATTTATTTATTATTCTCAAAGTGGATCTTACTGCAACAAAATTTTGATCGTTTTAATTTATTAATCTGTTCATCAGTATACATACATAGTATGTATACTTTGGCTTTCTTTATACGTATAACTATATTACATTATTTAAGAAAAAGAAAAAAACCTATGATAATTATATATCACATTGCACAACATGCTATTACAATATTAGTTT
>JAXRKO010001580.1:0-14562 GCA_037039905.1 Formica aserva
TTTTGTATATATATCTGCTTATATAGGTTTATTTATTGTTTTATAAGTATATTATTTTTTGATTATATCTGAATATTGTCTAAATTATAGCGCTTATTTGCAGGATAAAGCAAAATCAATCAATCCTTTCAAGAAGGCTGGTATACTTTTAGCTGGGATTTCTTCAGCTGGGATTGCATACGGTCTTATACCGCAGAACTTTGCTAAACAGCGTAACATATTGGGTTATAGAGATTTGGCAGTAACAGACAGTAAGTACAATATAGTAGCACATATAAAACATTCAGTAGCACATATAAAACCAGATATGTAAATTAAATTAAATATTAAAATTCTGTTCTTTTCATTGCACACAGATAGAGGGAAGTGACCATAAAGCACTTAACTTCAGATGGACATAAAAACGATTAAAAACTGTCGAAGTAAAAGAAATATTTACTATTTATAATGGGCTAAGGGGGATCCTTGCTCTTATGTTAAGTGATTGAATTGAAGTTGAATTCAATGTGTTGAATCACGTGTAATATTATAATAGCATATTGCAATGCGAGATATATATTCATAAGTTTTATGAACATTATCAGAGAGAAATCACTGACATTATTACATTTTTGATAAAATCGTAGGAATTTACAAGTTTTACTTCACAACTATATAATCAAAAATATAATAATGTCAGTGATTTCTCTCTGATAATGTTTATAAAACTTATGAATATATATCTCGCATTGCAACATGCTTTTATAATATTACACGTATGCAAAGGAAGCCAAAGTATTCATACGTAGTATTTATTTATTATTCTCAAAGTGGATCTTACTGCAACAAAATTTTGATCGTTTTAATTTATTAATCTGTTCATCAGTATACATACATAGTATGTATACTTTGGCTTTCTTTATACGTATAACTATATTACATTATTTAAGAAAAAAAAAACCTATGATAATTATATATCACATTGCACAACATGCTATTACAATATTAGTTATACATATGCAAAGAAAGCCAAAGTATACATACATAGTATTTATTATTCTCAAAGTAAATCTTATTGCAACAAAATTTTAATCGCTTTAATTTATTAATCCGTTTGTCAGTATATATACGTAGTATATGTATATTTTGGCTTTCTTTGCATACACATTGAAAGACAGAAAGACGAATTAAGTGTGACTTAAAAAAAACTATATTTAATTATATGTTTGTGTAAAATAAAAAGAACAATTATAACTTTTATATATATATTAAATTTTTATTTAAATATTCTATCTATAATTATATTTTATAAAAAAAGAGAAACCTATATAATGAATATACATATATTTCACATTACACATATATCTCGCAATTGCACAACATGCTATTACAATATTAGTTATACATATGCGAAGGAAGCCAAAGTATACATATGTAGTATTTATTATTCTCAAAGTGAATCTTATCGCAACAAAATTTTAATTGTTTTAATTTATTAATCTGTTCATCAATATACATACATAGTATGTATACTTTGGCTTTCTTTATACGTATAACTATATTACATTATTTAAGAAAAAGAAAAACCTATGATAATTATATATCACATTGCACAACATGCTATTACAATATTAGTTATACATATGCGAAGAAAGCCAAAGTATACATACGTAGTATTTATTATTCTCAAAGTGAATCTTATTGCAACAAAATTTTAATCGTTTTAATTTATTAATCTGTTCATCAATATACATACATAGTATGTATACTTTGGCTTTCTTTATACGTATAACTATATTACATTATTTAAGAAAAAGAAAAACCTATGATAATTATATATCACATTGCACAACATGCTATTACAATATTAGTTATACATATGCGAAGAAAGCCAAAGTATACATACATAGTATTTATTATTCTCAAAGTGAATCTTATTGCAACAAAATTTTAATCGCTTTAATTTATTAATCCGTTTGTCAGTATATGTACGTAGTATATGTATATTTTGGCTTTCATTGCATACATATTGAAAGACAGAAAGACGAATTAAGTGTGACTTGAAGAAAACTATATTTAATTATATGTTTGTGTAAAATAAAAAGAACAATTATAACTTTTATATATATAATAAATTTTTATTTAGATATTCTATCTATAATTATATTTTATAAAAAAAGAGAAACCTATATAATGAATATACATATATTTCACATTACACATATATCTCGCAATTGTACAACATGCTATTATAATATTAGTTATATGTATGCAAAGAAAGCCAAAGTATATATACAGTAATACAAAAGTGAATGAATTTATAGGTGTAGTTAAATTGATATTATATTATTAAATTAAATTATATTATATATCCCAGACAGCACAAAACGTCCTCAGGATCATCCTGAATATGTCCAGGACGGTTCAGGACATTTCTAGGACGTTTTAAAATAATATATTTTATGAAAATTTGTGTGCATATATGATTATTTTACTTATATACGATATTTAATATAATTTAGAAATTTTAAATATTATAATAAGGTATAAATGTCCCATGAATGTCCACTGGATAGGTACAGGATGTAGGATATCTGGCCTGTTATTCCAGATAGTTCGCAGCGTCCCAGAATTATCCCAAACATATCCAGGATGTCCTGAGATATTCCCCAGGACATCCTAAGTACATCCATTAGGTTCATTTTTTTGTACTAGGTCCTTTGCTTTTTTTCTCTCAAACATCCGAATATACATTTATCTCATTTCAAGTGCAGAAAATGCTAAGGAATTTAGATAAAACGAACAAACCTAATTACAGAAAATAGATGTATGATGTCCTAGAAATATCCTGTGGATTTCCCTAGAATGTGTCTAAATTTTTGCATAAATATTTATACAATAAATACTGGAGATATATAACAGTGTTTTTTTTATTTAATGTATATTTCTCTCCGAACTGAACAATTTTTGTCTGAAACATTTATCTAAAATATTCTTAGTACTTTTCGAGATATTTAGCTATATCAATTAAAATGGGACATCCTATATATAAATTTGAAAGTTCATAATATTAAATGTAATTATCATAATATCATGTGATGAGTCTTATCCTTAATAGCAGAAGAAGCGAGTCACATAACAGAATGGCAATCTTCTTTTAAATATCGCGCACTGCATTTAGTAAACGCGCATGCGCAAAAATCATATTCGGGAAATAGTATCATGGCGGGCGAGTACTAGCAGGCAGAACAGTGCACGTGCGAGACAACAATATCGTTGCAGTGAACGAAAGTTTTGGTAAGTAATGAAACAAACAAAGCTGTAAACTAATTCATTAACTAAAGCTGTAAACTAATTCATTACGCATAAAGATGGAATGAGTCGGATATGACGCATGTAGAAGTGTATGAGTCACGCTTTCCAACAAAGAACGCAAGTCGATACAAGTCGATACAAGTCTCTTCGGTGATTTTCATAGCAGTCTTAAATTTATAATCACGAATTAAGATTTGCTTATTTGGTAATTATAAATCTATGTAGCATTTTAAAATTTGAGTAAAAACGATTTTCAATACAATATCAGCTTACGAAAATCATCCTACAAGTCGACTTGTGTCGATTTATGTTCCTGGCTGGAAAACACCCCATATTAATTAAAAATAAAAATCAACTGAGCCCAGCTAATATAAATACATTATATATACATTATTATATATTTTCTGTATTTTTTTCTAGTGCGAGTCGTGGCATTTGTGAAAGTGGGAAAGACAGAAGATACTCAAAGTGATATTGTGTGGAAAGTTGGGATATTTACCTAAAATTATTATTGGCACAATAGAGGTAAAATATTATCTTATATATATATATATATATATATATATATATATAGGGCCACCGTACAAACTTTTCCATAACACGTTACGTTATGTTAAGTACTGACCGTAAACCTAGATTCGTACATAATCTTAAACTTCAGTCAACGCTCAAAGAAAATCGTAACGTAACAAAAACATCACTATGTTACTTTTCTTTGTACGTTGACTGAAGTTCAAGATCACGTAAGAATATAGGTTTATGGTCAATACTTAATGTAACGTAACGTGTTACGGAAAAGCTTGTGCAGTGGCTCTAAGAGTATAGACACTCTTAAACATTGTTATATAAATTTAAAGATGCAGAATAATTTGTCTGAGAAATAAAATGAAGAATTTTGTTTTTCTTGAAAGTATTTTTTAAAGCGTAACATAGAGAGATCACAATGGTATACTTTACATGATATTTAAACAATATTCTTGATATAACATAATATGTTGTACATGGTTGTCTGGAACATCGATATTATGTTAATGTTACTTAGTGTTTACTGGATATGTATTATTAAATTATAAGTATTCTGTAGAACCTTAATCATTATAAAAATGTTTGGTTATATTAAATTTATTTTAAGAGTTCATTTTTGTATCATTATTATTTATACATTATATACATTTATATACATTATATATTTTTTCTGTATTTTTTTAGAGTGCGAGTCGTGGCATTTGTGCTGAAAGTGGGAAAGACAGAAGATACTCAAAGTAATACTGTGTGGAAAGTTGGGATATTTACCTAAAATTATTATTGGCACAATAGTGGTAAGATATTATTTTATATATATATATATATTTAAGAGTGTATATAAGGGTATATACACTCTTAAACATTGTTATATAAATTTGAAGATGAAGAATAATTTGTCTGAGAAATAAAATGAAGAATTTTGTTTTTTTTGAAAGTATTTTTTAAAGCATAACATAAAGAGATTACAGTGGTATACTTTACATCATATTTAAACAGATTCTTGAAAAGCAATCTTGAAAAGCAAAATGGATTATTATATTCAATTAGTGGAACAAATTCACAGATCAATTATCCACATATATATTCAATTATATCTTAAAACCTTTTTTCAAATTAAATTTTGGGAAAGGTGATGCGCAGTGTGTAAAACAGACATCACCAATCAGATTGCTTAGTTAAGGAGATTATTTTCCTTAACTAAGCAATCTGATTGGTGATGTCTGTTTTACACACTGCGCATCATCCTTCCCAAAATTTATCTTAAATATGATTGTTAAACCGTTTATAGATATACAAAATATGTCACGGGCAAAACCTTTATACAAACGTGCAACCAGTTCCTCGCATAGAATGAAAATAATAAAGTTGGAAACAGAATTTATAATGGAATCTTTTGATAAACCATCAACATCCGATTTGACATCGCTTTATAAAAATAAATTACAAAATAAAAATGAATTAGAAAAGGAAAATGAATTACAAAATGAAAATGAATTAGAAGATGAAAATGAATTTCAAAACGAAAATGAATTACAAAACGAAAATGAATTACGAAATGAAAATGAATTACAAGACGAAAATGAATTACGAAATGAAAATGAATTACAAGACGAAAATTTTGTATCTGATAATGATACAATATTAAGAGAACCTGAGTTTTTTGACCATAACATTAGAGTCTTGCAAAATGTTACAAACAATGTTAGAGAAAGTAGTGATTCAAATAGTGGATCAGATCAAAATATTGATTTTAAAAAGTTTTTAGCTGATTGGGCAGTTACGGAATACATTCCACAATCATCATTGCGTTTGTTATTAAAAGGTATAAAACAATATACATGTCAAAATTGTCATTTTGATATTCCATTTGATCCAAGAAGTCTTGTACATACTCCTCGAAATACTGATACATATGTTTGTGGTGATGGTCATTATTATCACTTTGGTTTGTCAAAAGCAATATTAAATGCTATATCATCGATTTCAAGAAATACTACTAATATTAAAATATCTATAAATATCGATGGATTACCATTATCCAAATCATCGCAACGACAATTTTGGCCAATTTTGGGATCTATAAATAACAATAAAAAAGTTTTTGTTATTGGTGTTTATTATGGCATACAAAAACCGTCTAACTCAAATGAATTTCTTAGAAAATTTGTGGATGATACAAAAATATTATGTGAAGAAGGAATTATTATTAATAATGAAAATATCCTATGTACAATAGATTCGATTATATGTGATGCGCCAGCAAAAGCATTCATATTGAAAATAAAAGGACATAACGGTTATTCAAGTTGTACGAAATGCATTACCGAAGGCAGTTATATTAAAGGCAAAATGTGTTTTCCTGAAATGAATGCGCAACTACGGATAGACGCAGATTTCCGTTTAAGAAGAGATGAAAATTATCACATTGGATATTCAATTCTCTCAGAAATTCCAAATTTTGATCTTGTGCACAATGTACCTATAGATTATATGCATCTTGTTTGTTTAGGAGTTATGCGAAAATTATTGTACATATGGTTATTTGGAGAACTTAAAGTTCGTTTACGACACAGAAAAGTTGAAGCAATCTCATGGCAGCTAGAAAATGTATTAAAATTATATATGCCATGCGAATTTGCACGTAAACCAAGATCACTTACTTTAGTGAAACTATGGAAGGCTACAGAATTTCGAAATTTGCTACTATACATTGGCCCTATAGCTTTCAAATCTTTTCTTCAAAAGAATTTATATGACCATTTTTTAGTGCTACATGTGGCAATTAGGATATTATGTTCCTCAAAGTTACAAGACTTTATTGATTATGCTCACGATCTTCTTCAACATTTTGTATCATCATTCAAGTTATTATATGGTGTACATAATGTTTCACATAATATACATGGACTTATTCATATAGTACAAGATGTAAAAAAGTTTGGAACATTAGATTATTTTAGTTCCTTTAAATATGAAAATTACTTACAAACGTTAAAAAAATTATTAAAAAAACCTGATAAACCATTAGAACAAATTATTCGCAGATACATTGAATATGAACAAAATAAGCTCAACAAAACACAAGAATCTGAAATAACATGTTCTCATTTTTTGGTAGATCTCAAATCTACTCATACAAAAGGTCCTTTAATAGAAGATTGCTATAATCCTCAATATCAAATAATGAGATGCTTAAATACAACAATACGCATTGATACATTGGCAGATAATTGTTGTGGTTTAAGAGATGGGAAAATTATTGAAGTAAAAAATATTGCTTACTGTAAAGAGCTTAATACAAATGTCATTATAGGCCATGAATTCTGTCATAGAAAAGATTTGTATGATATTCCTTGTCCTTCGTCTCTTATAGGAATATTTATTGTAGAGAACTTATCAGAATTAAAGATGTGGCCAATAGAAAATGTTAAAACAAAATATGTTAAACTACCATTAATAAAAGATAATAAGTTTGCAGTCTTCCCATTGCTGCATCAATAATTTCAAATATGTTTGAAGGATAAATATAGTAAAGAATTTCATCATGGAAGAATTATACTCTATTGTCGAGTTTGAAGATGGTTTACAAATGATTCCTACCTCCTGGTTAATAAAAGATAAAAATAGTGCTCATTGGCCACAATTTACTTCGCATGCGAGATTTATAAAAGCTGTGAAAAAAAATATTTTACCTCAGGATAATTGGCCTACATATAATATAAAAAGGATATTAGCTACTGCAAGTAAGTAACATAAATAAAACAAGTGTTATATAATTTAAAAAGTTGTTATTATTAAATTTTAAAAGTACATATATAAAAAGTTTTTTTTAACCGTTAAGCATTAATAAATTATATATCCTATTTAGACACATATGAGAAAGGATTACTAAAATTAAAGAAAGCAGAATTTATATCAGACATAAATTCAGAGAGCGATGGCTCTGAAGAGTTAAAAAAATCTCGAAAGAATAGGGCCAAGAAAGTAATATCAAGTAGCGATGATAATGCTACTGATGACGAAAGGATTCAGTTATCACCCTACCCTAAAATTCCACAAAAAGATGCACGTGATACAAAAATGAGTACATTTTGTGATAAATCGAAGCAATTAGGAAGTAAGTAAAAAATAGATAATATATATTTTTTCTATAACACAATATTTTAACTATTCTTATTTATATTGAAACATAGAAAAGATATCTGTTCACAAAGAAAAAGAATTGGAAAAAACAAATACTAATTTAATGGAAATAAATAAAGAAACGTATAATACTTTGGTTATTGACAATTGTGAAGGTAATTTTTATAATTATAATAAGGATATTATATTTTTAAAAATATATTAACAGACTTTCTTAAATATTTTATATATTTAATATATTTGGAGACCTTTTGTAGCAATACTTGATAAAAATGTACAAATTATATCTGATGACGAATCTTCTGACAAATGTTACAAAATTAGAAACGATAATAGTTCATGTAAGTGCCAAATTTAATTAATGAATCTGTTTTAATAATTTTGTTTTATTAATTTTATATTTCAGTAATTTTATTATATATTTTTAGCAAGCTCTAATTTTCAACGTTATGTAATAAGAAAACTGACAGATATAGGATTCAAAATATCTTTATTAGAAGAACAAGGAAGACTTTTGAACAATAGATTTGATATCATGTTACAGAAACTTGATAAATGTTTTTTGCATGAGGAAATTTTGGAAAAAGAAATGACAGAACAATGTTTAATGGATAACTTCCCAATTGATAATATTGAAGACCTGGAAAAATTAGAAAAATCGTTAATTGATAATACTATTAATCGCAAAGAATTGGTAAGTGTATTCTAAAAAATTTGATTAAATATAGAATTATATCCCTGATAGTCAAATCTATGGAAACAGATTTTGTCAAGTGTCTGCTACAAATTTAGTTAGCAAAATGTTAATAGAAATGTAACAGAATCTGATAACAAAATACGGCAGATTAGCCGCAGAAATCGAGCACACACGATCTGCCGCGAATTTCAAATTATTTCAACAAACTGTTGTTAGAAAACGAGTTTAATGTGGACATAGATGGCACCGAATCTGTTGCCAAGTTTTGACTGAATTTTTGCCAATCTACCGGCAAACATTTTACTTATTGGGATCTTTCTTACATATTTTCATTTTTATAGATTAAGCAGCTATCACGTACTGGGGGAAATAATGTTAAAGGAACCACTTTTAATCTTTTACGAATACTAATGTCAGATAAGTTAGCTGCTACATTTAGTTATGTTGGAGGAAAAAAGAAACGAATATTTTATGATTTACAGCTACGAAAAATTGTATTTAGTGAGTAAATAATTAAGTATTTGAATATACACGATATAAACAATATTTATTCATAAATAAAATTTATTTTATTTTTTAGGCGTTATACGAATTCGGTTTGCGGAAGCAACAGATCACTGTATTTCCGAACCAATTAAATCTTGGTTACGACATGCGAATGAACGTTATGTAAAAAAATACAAGTAAGTTTTTACAAATTTTCTAAGTAAATGCACGATATTTATTAAATAAGTTATTAATTAATTTTTTTTAATTATTTTTTACAGGACGGATGGCACAAATGTATAAATTATTATATATGTTTCATATGATGAATATTGAAAGGGAGAAGTGATATATTAACATTCCACAGTAGGCATATCAAGCTTATTAATATCATACAATCAAAACCAAAATGGACTAAACGAATTTGTGCGATTTAAGACATTTTATGCGTGCAGATCAACAGATTGTTCCTTGTAAAACGAAACAAATCACAAAAATATTTACTGTTATTTTTTCTATTATTTTACGTGCAAGAAAGATTTTTATATCTTTTTGTACTAAATATCAGTTTTTTGCTAAATTTGTAGACATCTGATAATTTATTGTTTTTTTCTGTGATTAGAATGTGATTAAGTTAGAATTATCGGAATTATCTAATAGAAAAACAAAATTTGAATGTTTACGTCGATATGTAATGAGAATTGTATTGAAGAAGCTGTATATGAAGAACATAACGAAGCTGCTCCTAGTTGAGAGATAATATTTAATGTGGAATACTTGTATTTCAGAGAGGTAATTGCTAGTATTGTAAAGTTTATTTTATATATCACTTACAAAAATGAAATTATCCATAATTACATCTTTTTAAATGTATTTTTATAAAAGTCAAGTGCAATTTCATTGTTTTCTAAAAATATTAATGAATATTTATATTATAAGATATTTTCTATCAGTTAAAATATGATTGGATAGAATAATTCCTATAAATTTGTTTTAATTTTCATTTGTTTAATTTTCATAAGTTTATTTGCATAAAACAAAAAAACTTACTTCTTTTTTTATTTCAAATGCAAACAAATTTGCTTAAATGTTCTTATAGTTACAAGTTTACTCAGGTTGCTTTCTAGTTAGCGACAAATTGATACAAAAGTCATTTTGCCTTTGTTACTTTGATTGTATATGAAACAAAAATAGAAATACCTACTTCGATACTTACGTCGATTTGTGTCATTATCTGGAAAGTAATCTTAATTTGTTTGCAATTACTAGTCTGTTTATTCTTACGAGAGTTAAGTACAATTTTATTTTTTATAAATTATGTCACGATAGTGTTCATATATTTTATATATTAGTATTAGATTAATTAGTAACTAATTAAATATATTAGTAACTAATAGTAACTAAAATATATTAGTAACTAATTAAATTAATTAGAGAAGTTCCTCTTAATTTATCTTACTTTTTATTTAAAATTCATATTTTAAAATTTGCATAAGTTTTTAAATACAAAGTAAAAGGATAACGTACATTTATTTTTTTCTCTATTTTGTGAATATAAATTTAGTGTAAATGTTGAAAGTGTTCACATATTTTATATATCAGTTATGCTGTAATTTAATAGAAAAATTCTTATATATGTTTCTTTTAATTTTAGTTTAAAGTTTAACTTTAAGTTTAAGTATAATTTTAAGTTTTTTCGCATAAATTTATTTGCACAAAAAAAACTTATTTTTTTTTATGCAAATAAACTTACTTAAAGGATATAAGTTAAAGATATAAGTTTATTATTACTGAGCCCTTTTCTACCAAATTTTGTTTTCTGTAAATTACAAGTACTTGTAATTTTTACACATAATTAACATAATTAATAAATTAATATAATTTGTTTGTAATTATTCAATATGATTTAAAAACAATAAAAAAAAAGTTCAGATGTAACACAATACGAAATAGTTTGTTTTTGTAATTTTGTGTTTTGAATAAATATTCTAAAGTGATATATAACAAAATATTTAAAAAAAATTTAGATATGCATTCTTATTGTCTAATATTTTGAAACTAACTAGATGTAAGATGACACATTATTTAATATGTTAAATAAAAAAAAACGGAGGTAATGTAGGAAAAGAAATTCCCCAGTGAGAAATAATTGAAAAAAGTCGATTAAACATCAAATATGTCCAATAGAATTCGACATCTTTTCAATCAATTATTTTTCACTGCGGTCAGTGTCTTCCATTTAATGTACTAAGTGCTTAGATCATCTTACATGATTGGTTTGCAAATATTAAGCAGTACAAGAACACATAGTTTAGATTACATTTCTTTATTACCAGTATTGAAAATCTATAGTATATATAAAGTGAATTTTAGGTTTGGCTAACTTTGACTTCCGAATTTGTGCCGCATTAATTCTTCATTTGATTCTTGTTTCGTAAACATTTCACTTCATCAGGAAAAACAACCTGATACTTTTTTCTTGATGAAGTAAACTGAAATGTTCACGAAACTTAGAAAACAAATAAAGAATTTACACGACTCAAACCCAGAGGCCAAACTTAATATTCATGTAGACTACAAAAGTCTCAAATATCAAAGAACGTGAACTATTTTCAATATTAGATTTTCAGTACTGGCAATAAATAATAGGACACAATTTTCAGAATTTGCTCCCTGAAACGTACGAAGAATATCCCTAACATATCCCATAGAAATCCTTAGGATGTTCCACAGGATCTCCCTGGATTCTCCAGAGGATAGTGTACGGCTATCATTTACTCTTCCTCAGGACATCCAGAGGATATCCGAGGATTAAAATAGGATATCCTCAGGATATCCTACATGTATGTCCTGGATGCCCTTTGGACGTCCTAAGGACATCCTTGTGCTGTCTGGGATATTACTATATTATTGTTGAACATTATATATTAAAAATAAAACGAATGCCAATTCTATATAAATAAAATTCTATTATTGTAAGACAATACAAAAAAAAATAAAAAATATTTAAAAGAAAATACTTAAAATAAAAAATACTTTATCTTCTTTGGTATCTTCTATGGCACCTCATTTATCTTCTTTGGCATCCTCTATGGCACTTTATGTTATATTACCTCATAATAATACAGTACAGTTTTATTTATGTAGAATTGGCATTTGTTAATTTTATTGAATCTTATATAGGCAATAAAAGTATTGCGTAAAGTAGCTCAATTTAAAGATATCTACAAATTCATTCACTTTTGCATTACTGTAACATCATACAGTTAAAGAATGGTCTACATTGAAGTATGATGTTACAGTGATACAAACTCAGTGAATGAAATTTATAGGTATAGTTCAATTGAGCTACGTTATACAAGATTTTATTCCTATATAGAATTCAATAAAATTAACGAATGCCAATTCTACATAAATAAAATGCTGTATTATTGTAAGATAAAATAATGTAAGCAACATATATATTATTGTTGAACATTATATACTAAAAATAAAATTAATGAATGCCAGATTCTACAATAAATCTTGATTAATCAGATATTCACATAAATAAAACCTTTATTATTGTGATTTACTTATTATTATTAAACTTGATTATTAATAGATATTCTACATGTCTAAAAAAACTATATCTACATTAGTAAAAATTAAGGAAAGCCAATTCTATATAAATAAAACTCAATTATTGTAAGATAATATTAATAAAATAAATAAATAAATAAAAAATAAAAGAAAATACTTAAAATAAAAAATACTTTACCTTCTTTGCGTATCTTCTATGGTACTTTATTTATCATTTTTTGGCATCCTCTCTGGCACTTTATGTTATATTATTTCACAATAATACCGTACAGTTTTACATATGTAGAATTGGCATTCGTTAATTTTATTGAATCCTATATAGGCAATAAAATATTGCGTAAAGTAGCTCAATTTAACTATACCTATAAATTCATTACTTTTGTATTACTGTAACACCATACAGTTGAAGAATGGTCTACATGATGTTACCGTAATACAAAATCGAATGAATTTATAGGTATAGTTAAATTGAGCTACTTTATATAAGATTTATTGCCTATATATTAGGTGTACAAATAAGTTTCGCCGTTTGACAAAAATTGGCGCCACCAGTAAGTTATGGTTGAAATTGTGAGATGTATAACGTCCTTGTCGTAAGATTAGACATCAGTCAATAACATAACCTTAAAATATTAATGATTTTTTATCAGTATAATATATTCTTTTGTGTGCGAAAATGTCGAGTTTTGAGCCGAATAAGCGTCATTTGCGGGAACTTTTGATTTACTTCTTCAATTTGAAGAAATCTGCAGCTGAGGCGTATCGATTGCTTGTAGAAGCATATGGTAAGGCTGCCTTAAGTGAGAGAAGTTGTCGTGAGTGGTTTCAAAAGTTTAAGAACGGTGAATTTGACATCGAAGACAAAGAACGTAGCGGAAGGCAGAAAGTGTATGAAGACGCGGAATTGGAAGCATTATTGGATCAAGATTCGTGCCAAACGCAAGAAGAACTTGCACTTACATTGAGAGTGACTCAACAAGCAATTTCACATCGGTTGAAATCATTGTGATTGATTCAAAAACAAGGAAATTGAGTTCCATATGAACTGACGCCGAGAAACGTTGAACGCCGATTGTTCACATGTGAAATGCTGCTTGCCAGGCATAAACGAAAGGGTTTTCTGCACCGTATAGTCACTGGTGATGAAAAATGGATCCACTATGATAATCCAAAAAGGAAGAAATCATGGGGACCACTTGGCCATGCTTCAACATCTACAGCTAAGCCAAATATTCATGGAAAAAAACTCTTGTTATGCATTTGGTGGGATCAGCTTGGTGTCGTGTATTATGAGTTGCTCAAATCGAACGAAACCATTACTGGGGCTGTCTACCGAACACAATTGATGAGATTGAGTCGAGCACTCAAGGTAAAGCGCGCCGGCTACTCCAGACACGACAAAGTTATTCTCCTGCATGATAATGCTCGTCCACATGTTGCGGACGCCGTGTCAAAACCTATTTGGAAACACTCAATTGGTCGAAGTTTTACCCCACCGCCATATTCACCAGACATTGCTATTCTGATTTCCACATGTTTGCAATCGATGGCGCATGGCCTGTCTGAGCAACACTTCACATCATATGAAGATACCAAAAATTGGGTCGATTCGTGGATAGCCTCAAAGATGAAGCATTGTTCCGACGCGGTATCCGTATGCTGCCAGAAAGATGAGAAAAAGTAGTGGCAAGCGTCTGTAATACTTCAAATGAAACATTAGGTTCCGTTTTTCACAATAAATGCCCAATCAGATAAAAAACGGCGGAAACTTATTTGTACACCTAATAGGATTCAATAAAATTAACGAATGTCAATTCTACATAATTAAAACTGTA
>JAXRKO010001581.1:0-14560 GCA_037039905.1 Formica aserva
TATTTATTAATCCCTGAAAATCTCGAATATGCTGAATATAGAATAGAGCACAGAATTCATTTATTAGAAAGATATGAAATACATATCTATGAGAGACTATATATATACGTACTAGCGTATTAAGAAAAAGATATGTCTATTTTGTTTAAGTTTAAAGAAATCAAACGGTAATAATAAATATTTACGAATCTCAGCCTGTCAGATTTTCATCTTATTATACTTGTAGCGTGCAAAAATCGCGGCACAAGCGAGCTTACAAAAGGCTGTTGGAAAGAGAGATGCGCGCCTTTTCACGTGCGGTAATACTCGCTTCAAGGCCGCGCTCGGAAATATTTATATGCATCTTAAGCCACGGAGAGAGGGATGGGGAAAACGCGCAGCCGTCGAAAAAGATTATTATTAACGTCGCTCGACGGATCCACTCCGGCATGGTCGGAACCGATAAGGGTCTTACGTCGAGTCTTCCTCGAGTCAGAAGGGGGAGGTGGTTGAAAAGGGATGCGAGAGAGACGCGTGCCAGCCTCGATAAGTCGCGACCTAATGACGAACATCCGCGGGGATGTTGACGAATGACGTAAACGGAAGGGTGGCGTCACGTGGAGGGGTTGGCGATCCGATCGCAATTAAGTCACCGCATGATCCATTACTGCCATGATTGATGTGTCTGGCAGATTGATATTAGACGCTGGTAGATATTTATTAGGCGTAAATCGCAAGCGATGGTTTAATTAATGACGCGATGGATAGGTCCTTATGGAATTAACCTCCATTAAAGGCGACCAACTATGTCACTTTCGTTAGATCTCCTTTACCATAAAATATGAAAAAGGAAATAAATTAAAAATAAATGGTTAAATATCTTATATATAGATTCAGCTTCATATATCAATTTTTGATATGTATAATCTATAACGAATTTTACTTATATAGTAAATGATATAAATAATACTGTATGAAAAAACTTAGTCTTTTTTCTTTTTGTTATTTTGTGTGTGTATAATATCCTATAAAAGAAATGTGAAAATTTAATAAATTAGTTAAATTCAGTAAATATTAAGAAGAAAAATTTTCTGCATTACTAATTCTCTTTTTCTTCATTTTCTATCTTAAAACTTAAACCTTTTTTAAGAAAGCGTCAATTAAATGCAGAGATTATTAATGTATATATGCAGGTATTAATAATAATTATAATAAATATTATTTACACTCAGATATAAAAATTTGTAATCCAGAAAAAATTTCCTTGCACACAAAAATTTTTATGTTAAACATACAGTAAAAGATTGTAGACAATAGTTAAAATTACAATGTAAATTTATTGATAATTTTATAGATATCTTTTCTTTTTAAATCGGCACATGTGTATTGTCGTTCTATTGCTTTTCGCAAAAAAGATTTTATATACATTCCGTAACAATCGCTATCAAATTCGGACAATACTTATTATTAGGCGACAAGAGACAAGATACATCCCTTTTACCTTCGGGACATATTAGACAGCGTTAAGTGTTACTCTTGCTGAATGAGTTAGTCGATATCGAGTGCACATTCTCCTCGATATCCTGCCATCTCTTGCGACCTCGGGCATCGGGAAACCGTCTCGAGGATAATACTTTAAACGCTTCTACCCTGCCCGTTCGAACGTTCGAGACGTCAGAAACTTCCGACGGAGAATTAATCCTCCGTTTCCGCGGGATATTCCCGGAGCAGAGTCGAGCAAAGTTTCGTCAGACTCGACCGACGTCGGACGTACGTGCTGCTGTCTTTCCCGTCTTTCTCTATCTCTCGCTGCTCTTCCCGCGTTCTCTCTTTCTTTCAATCCTCTCGCTCACTCTCGTGCTCTCACGTGGAAGTAAACCGCGAAACGGGCGTATCGCACACGTCTCGTTTTTTCGCCCGTTTCCGATATTCCCGTGTCGGCGCTGTCAAGCGATAACATTGTAAAAGGATTACAGAGACGGTTGATTTTGCCGGCTTTTCCTATATCCGGTATCTAGTTCACTTTGTCATAACTATAATACATGCATAGCTGTATATAGAATATATGTATATAGAGCGAAACTATCGCGAGTTATTCCATATATGAAACGATTATGCAAAATGGATTACCTATAGAGATCTGTCTTTAAAATAAATAGATATATATATATATATATAAATAGATTAAGTAAAAGGTATCATTTTTAAGGCAAATAAATTGTACTTTAGCATCATAAATAGATAAAACTTCTTTTTTGGAAAATATAAAAAGTAGGATTTACTTAAACAAAGTTTTAATATCAGACTTAATTGCTGAGATATTGAAAGTTCAAAATTAAAAAGTGCAGTAAAAGACTTTAATCGGAATTCCACTGAGGAAAATCAATTCTGATTCGGTTAGGTTATTTTTATCCACGATATGGATAGAAGAAACTATGAAAGGAACATGAAATATTCCTGTAATTTTTAAGATTAAATTAAGATTCATATAAAATACCTCTTAAAAAATAAAGGCAATTTAAAACCAATTAGACTATCTAATTTATTTACTATTTCAATGTCTGTTTCACTAAAATTTCTTATTACAGTGTTTTCTTTCATATTTTATGCTATATACTTATTATAACAAAGCGCTTTAGTACTAACGCATTTAATACTCTAAATGTTCGGTAAAAATAGCACGGATCAAAGATTTCAAACACGATAAACGTTTCTGTAGATCGGTCCCGGGTCGTCACGGGTCAACCGCAATTCGACCGCGATATTGAAATTAAAATGTCGGAGAATAATATGAGAGATGAGAAAGTATATTTTTTTTTGCGCGATCACCAGGAACGAGTAGGTGGAAACAGGATGGCTACTTTGAAATCATGCCAAGTAAAAAGCGAGCAGAGTATAACATGCACGTTCATAAATATATACGACTTCTATCCGCTCTTATGATGGCCGCGGGCAATGCTCCGGAAAAACGCACTTTTTTCCATCAAACCAGAGATACTTTCAGATATCGATAGTTTCGTTCGATACTCGCGATGCGGTCGAACATAAAACGTAGACTAAAATTTTGTACTGATATATATTATTGAAGCCGGGAAATATTCAGATGTGTATATGTGTGTGTATTAAAAGAAATCAATCAATTAATAAATAATATAATACTATGTTACATTACTAAGTTAACAGCATAGTAAATTAACAATAATAATAACATTTGAATGGTTTCTGTCAATAACTTCTTTTCCAAAAAAAAAATATATACACAAATTTTCTTTTAAGTTATATATATATTCATTTTTGTCTTAATTTTCTTCTCATGATATTTTTTTATTAATTTTTATATAATTACTTTTGTATCTACAGAAATCCTTCATTTATTTGAAATATAACGTATGAATAGAAAGAGAGAGATAAAATCTTAAAAGCGTGGGCAGTCAATTTCCGTACTGTGTTAATCCACATTTTACGGATAAAAGTTTCACACACAGGTTTACATTCATAGAAATTATATTTTTATCGTCAAAAGTAATCTAAACAGCACGTGGAACATTATTTTAACAATCATATGGGCGATCCTGCAATCAAATTTAACGATTCCTTGTAAGACACACCTGTCTGCTCAAACTTCTATAACGCGGCGAGATCAAACTCGGTGAACTCGGCATATAATGTAGAATAAACCAAAGTATATATATAAACCATCGCCTTAGTATGCTCCACACACGTGTAACTCGCGTCAATGTGCAGGAAACAGAAGGTGGACCTCGCGCGCGCACGCTTGAAATTCCGCTCCGGCCGTTCTCGACGTTCGCGCGATCTCGCCGGGAAGAGAAGAACAAGGGAGAAAAAAGAAGCGAGAAAAGGAATGGAGAAGAGAAAATGAATAAAGAGAGCAAATCGAGCAAAGCGTGGGCGGAGAAAGCGAGCAAGGTACTCTTACGAATTCCACGAGCGAGCGTCTCTTTTACGGCTACTTAAGACAGTGGAGATGCTAGTTCCGGCCGAAAAGGAAGTCCGACGAGAGGTAAAGGGGGTAAAAGGGAGGGTTGGGGGAATAACGGTCGAAGCAGAGACGAAAAAAAAAGGGAAAGACTGCGAGAGGGTGGATCGAGAGGAAGGAGGGGATTCGGCGGAGAATCGAGCCAATCTTGGCCCAGGGCACGCGCGTGAAATATCGGCGTACGGGGAAATTACTCCCCGACGTGAAATTTCGCCCCGGGGCGAATTTCGCTGCGCGCACGTGGAAAAATACGTTACGGCGTGATTAGTATATTAAAAGTAACGGCGGTGCATTAAAGTGAGGCCGCGAGAGCGAGCGCGAGTGGGTTACCAAGCCTTGCGAGATTTATCTCGTAAGTGGACGCCGCCGCCGTCAGACGATTTCGTGTCGTTTCTTTGCTTCTTTATGTATCCCGCATTTTGAAGTGATGATTTAATCCTCTGTATTCCGCATATTTTTAATGTAGATCAATGTCGGAAGGTCTGAGAATATCGCAAAAAATTGAACAATCTCAATGAAATTAAAAATGAAATAATTTAAAACGTATCAGTTTCAAAGTTCAAAGATTTTACAACGATTTCAAAGGTTCAAAAACACATGGCTTTTAAAGATTTGAAATGCTAAAATTATTCCAATCCAGAGAATGAGGAATTCAACAATTGAATATCGAAACATTTAAAAGATTATTTTTATCTAATTATACATATATTTTGCTTTTCTCGATAAAATACGAAGATTCCAATTATATTTAAAAGCTCGTGTAGACTGCAGTAAATATCTGTTTGTATGAGAGTTTATCCTCTAGGAATCTGTACAATTTTATTCGTGAGATGAAGTCAGTTGCATTGCATGAATATTTTGACGAAATGTTTTAGTTTTAGTTTTAACGTGCGAACGTAGAGCAATGCTATCTTCTGGATAATCCATTGTTGTTGAGAAAATTAACAAATCCGAGAGGAAATGTTTGCAGTTGACGAGAGAAAAAGAATATCACATTTTATTCTAACAACTCTTGAATATTTCTGTCAAATTGTCGGAATGTTTCAAAATCGTTGCTGTCATATTTCTCTACATTCTAAATGGAATTATAATTAAAGCTTTCAAAATTCTGCTTTCACATTTCCATATCCATGATCGTCTTTGGTATAAAAAAGCAAATATTTTAAACGCGCTGAAAATACAAATCAGATTAAATTCATTTTTACTAAAAATCAGATTAAAATTCAATGTTTAAATAATAACTGTTGTATGTATACAGGTGTATATTATAAGTACTTTTTGATTGAACACCATTAAACACTGGAAACATTTATAATTGTAATTATAACTATAATTCTACTATATATATAAAGCAAGAATAATATTCTTTTATATATACTAACAATTAATATTAAAACGACTTAATTCTACAAGAAAAATTGATTCTCTTTGAATGAGAATCTCAAATCAATTTAATTAAATATTAATTATCATTTAAATATATCGCAGAAATGAATGTAGACTATAAACGCGTATTATCAAAAGTATTAACGCGGTAGTAGATAGTAAAACAAAATCTAACGGCGTCGTAAAGTTTCGTTGTCGGCGCAAGAGTTATCGCGTTCATTTCCCAACGCCCTTCGATGGCGGAATGGTCGGAAAAACGGGCGAAGCCGACGATAGAGCCCGTCGTTTCTCTCTCCTCCTGCAGGATAATGCCAGCCCATATCCAGCTGAAACGTGCGAATCTCGCGACACCTGCGCCGCCTCGCACGGATGAACGCCGCAATCATCCAGGAACGACGATTACCGACACGATCTCGTCGGACCCTCGTCCGCTTCTAGGAAGGCCAGACGCTGTCACTCTCGGCGGTCTGCGCACGAAGGCGAATGGAGAACGAAGTACCACGAGGAGTTGGACGAAACGCGTCCACCATCTGTGCACACCGATCTTCTGCAATAGTCGCTCCTTGTCCTACTAGATACGACGTTCAAAGCTGCGGAAACCAGTGGGTCGGAAAATTCAAAGTCCAAATCTGACTCCGAAACTCAACTCGAATGGCTTGATATTCGTCCAGAAGGAACTATGAATTCGAATATCGAAAAATCTCGCCGAAACGCATCTACCGTGAATTTAAAAGTCAAAGATATAAAAATAAAAAGTAAAATTTAGATGCTACTCTCCCCCCCAATCTATTCAAGAATATAACAAATCTAGATTATATATATTGGAAGGGGATCGAAAAGAATTTTGTTAAAATTATATTGAAGAATCCTATGAAATAATAATTGATTTGATGATCAAAAAGTATCAAAATACAAATTAATTCTCTTTTATAAAACAAATGTTTTGCAGTGAGTTTATTTAAAATTTAAAATTTGCATTATTGGAGATGATTGTAAAGTACGAGGATTCGAGAATGTAAGACTGCAGAAAATGTTAAATACAAAAGGCTAATGCAAGTTTTATCGAATTAACACAAACGGTACAATCTTCTAAAGTGAATTTCCGTCATTTGGATTTGGACAAAGAAAAACTATGCTACTTAAGATTGAAAAGATTGGCCCGAATTTTTTTCCGAGCTTCTTCATTCCCCGCGCGCTTCTCGCGCGACGTGCAAGAGGGTTGAAATGAGACTCAAATTAAAAACTATAAATCAGACACAGAGATTACTCGCAACCGTCAGACTCGTCTGGAATAGAAACGGGACAAGTCGAAAGTAGAGAAAAAGAGCATAAGCGAAGAAAAATCAATAAAAGTTTTAAACTTTAATGTTTCTGTCGTCTTATAACTTAGCTAACATTGTACTAATATTAATTCCACTGCACTTTTGAAATCGTTAAAATTAAAGTCTAAAAGATCATTTTCACCATCAAGCTCTCTCATTTACAGAAAAAAGTTTTCTGTCAAATCTAAGCGAATAAAAAGTATAGAAATACTTTTATCAAAAATAAATTGTTTCGAGCTGCAAGTTATTATTAAATAATATGCAATAGATTTGTAACTTAAAATAACTAAGAGATAAATAAGAGATTGAACTAAGAATAACTTATTTTTGTTAAAATTGTTAAGTACCTATATAGTCTTTTCTTATTTTCCTTAAACAGATAAAGAAAAAGATTAATATAATTTACGATAAATAAAGATTATTCAGGTATTAGCGCTATTTTTCAGTCACTCTCTCAAGGATGAAGGAATCCGTCGCGTGACCTCGCGCGGAAAATTGCTTCGCCCAAGATCAGATTTCCTACGACTCGAAAGAGATTATAGAGCACCCGCAGCACGTAGCGAGAATTAGGTCAATTTGCGGGGGCAATAAGGAGCTGGGGCGAATTGCAGCTCGCGCGAAACAGCCTCCCTCTCTCTCTCTCTCTCTCTCTCTCGCTCATTTTCTTGTTCTTTACCTCTTTCTTTCTCTTAGAAAATAAAAACGCGAAGCGACACCACGTCGATGCCACACAGAAGGTACCCAAACGGCGCTCGTAAAACGACGTCTTATAAGTTAGCGGAACAAAATGAGCAGAATCAATTCTAAATAATATTTTTATTTGTTGCTCATTTGTTGCTAAAAAGTTGCCAAAGAAAAAAATTTGTTGCTCTGTAAGTTTTAAAAAAAAATGATGTTCCGCTAAAGGAAGATTAAGTTAGCGGAACAATATATATATATAGCAACAAAATTGTACATAACAATAATATAAGAATTTGTTGCTAATATGTTGCTCTCGAAATATGCAAGTTCCGAATTTGTTGCTTGCAAAATAAGTATAAATAATGCCGGGAAGCCGCACAGCGTGCAAACTTACAAGAGTAAAGTATCAGAAAAAAATTTGTTGCTCGCTTAAATTTGATACTAACGTATTGTCTGAATTTGTTGCTTTCGAAATATGCAAGTTCCGAATTTGTTGCTTGCAAAATAAGAATAAATAATGCCGGAAAGCCGCACAGCGTGCAAACTTACAAGAGTAAAGTACCAGAAAAAAATTTGTTGCTCGCTTAAATTTGATACTAACGTATTGTCTGAATTTGTTGCTCTCGAAATATACAAGTTCCGAATTTGTTGCTTGCAAAATAAAAATAAATAATGCCGGAAAGCCGCACAGCGTGCAAACTTACAAGAGTAAAGTATCAGAAAAAAATTTGTTGCTCGTTTAAATTTGATACTGACGTATTGTCTGAATTTGTTGCTCTCGAAATATGCAAGTTCCGAATTTGTTGCTTGCAAAATAAGAATAAATAATGCCGGAAAGCCGCACAGCGTGCAAACTTACAAGAGTAAAGTATCAGAAAAAAATTTGTTGCTCGTTTAAATTTGATACTGACGTATTGTCTGAATTTGTTGCTCTCGAAATATGCAAGTTCCGAATTTGTTGCTTGCAAAATAAGTATAAATAATGCCGGAAAGCCGCACAGCGTGCAAACTTACAAGAGTAAAGTATCAGAAAAAAATTTGTTGCTCGCTTAAATTTGATACTAACGTATTGTCTGAATTTGTTGCTCTCGAAATATGCAAGTTCCGAATTTGTTGCTTGCAAAATAAAAATAAATAATGCCGGAAAGCCGCACAGCGTGCAAACTTACAAGAGTAAAGTATCAGAAAAAAATTTGTTGCTCGTTTAAATTTGATACTGACGTATTGTCTGAATTTGTTGCTCTCGAAATATGCAAGTTCCGAATTTGTTGCTTGCAAAATAAGAATAAATAATGCCGGAAAGCCGCACAGCGTGCAAACTTACAAGAGTAAAGTATCAGAAAAAAATTTGTTGCTCGTTTAAATTTGATACTGACGTATTGTCTGAATTTGTTGCTCTCGAAATATGCAAGTTCCGAATTTGTTGCTTGCAAAATAAGAATAAATAATGCCGGAAAGCCGCACAGCGTGCAAACTTACAAGAGTAAAGTATCAGAAAAAAATTTGTTGCTCGTTTAAATTTGATACTGACGTATTGTCTGAATTTGTTGCTCTCGAAATATGCAAGTTCCGAATTTGTTGCTTGCAAAATAAGTATAAATAATGCCGGAAAGCCGCACAGCGTGCAAACTTACAAGAGTAAAGTATCAGAAAAAAATTTGTTGCTCGCTTAAATTTGATACTAACGTATTGTCTGAATTTGTTGCTCTCGAAATATGCAAGTTCCGAATTTGTTGCTTGCAAAATAAGAATAAATAATGCCGGAAAGCCGCACAGCGTGCAAACTTACAAGAGTAAAGTATCAGAAAAAAATTTGTTGCTCGTTTAAATTTGATACTGACGTATTGTCTGAATTTGTTGCTCTCGAAATATGCAAGTTCCGAATTTGTTGCTTGCAAAATAAGTATAAATAATGCCGGAAAGCCGCACAGCATGCAAACTTACAAGAGTAAAGTATCAGAAAAAAGTTTGTTGCTCGCTTAAATTTGGTACTGATATGTCTGAATGTATTCAATTATTAATATATGTTTTAAATAAATTATAGAATTGAATAAAACAAATTCTAAGAATTTTGTATTCCATAGACATAATTTTTTTTGTTTTACTTTAGGAGAATACCGCTAATCTCTGATAACTTTGCATGTTATCCGATATTATTCAAACTTATTTTGCGAGCAACAAATTCGGACAATACGTCAGTATCAAATTTAAGCAAGCAACATTTTTTTCTGTTGGTTTACTCTTGTAAGTTTGCACGCTGTGCGGCTTTCCGGCATTATTTATACTTATTTTGTAAGTAACAAATTCGAAACTTGCATATTTCGAGAGCAACAAATTCAGACCATATATCAGTACCAGATTTAAGCGAGCAACAAATTTTTTTCTGGTGGTTCACTCTTGTAAGTTTGCACGCTGTGCAGTTATCCGGCATTATTTATACTTATTTTGTAAGTAACAAATTCGGAACTTGCATATTTCGAGAGCAACAAATTCAGACAATACGTCAGTACCAAATTTAAGCGAGCAACAAATTTTTTTCTGATACTTTACTCTTGTAAGTTTGCACGCTGTGCGGCTTTCCGGCATTATTTATTCTTATTTTGCAAGCAACAAATTCGGAACATGCATATTTCGAGAGCAACAAATTCAGACAGTACGTCAGTATCAAATTTAAACGAGCAACAAATTTTTTTCTGATACTTTACTCTTGTAAGTTTGCACGCTGTGCGGCATTCCGGCATTATTTATTATTTTGCAAGCAACAAATTCGGAAGTTGCATATTTCGAGAGCAACAAATTCAGACAATACGTCAGTATCAAATTTAAACGAGCAACAAATTTTTTTCTGATACTTTACTCTTGTAAGTTTGCACGCTGTGCGGCTTTCCGGCATTATTTATTCTTATTTTGCAAGCAACAAATTCGCATATTTCGAGAGCAACAAATTCAGACAATACGTCAGTACCAAATTTAAGCGAGCAACAAATTTTTTTCTGATACTTTACTCTTGTAAGTTTTCACGCTGTGCGGCTTTCCGGCATTATTTATTCTTATTTTGCAAGCAACAAATTCGGAAGTTGCATATTTCGAGAGCAACAAATTCAGACAATACGTCAGTATCAAATTTAAACGAGCAACAAATTTTTTTCTGATACTTTACTCTTGTAAGTTTGCACGCTGTGCGGCTTTCCGGCATTATTTATACTTATTCTGCAAGCAACAAATTCGGAACTTGCATATTTCGAGAGCAACAAATTCAGACAGTACGTCAGTATCAAATTTAAACGAGCAACAAATTTTTTTCTGATACTTTACTCTTGTAAGTTTGCACGCTGTGCGGCATTCCGGCATTATTTATTCTTATTTTGCAAGCAACAAATTCGGAAGTTGCATATTTCGAGAGCAACAAATTCAGACAATACGTCAGTATCAAATTTAAACGAGCAACAAATTTTTTTCTGATACTTTACTCTTGTAAGTTTGCACGCTGTGCGGCTTTCCGGCATTATTTATTCTTATTTTGCAAGCAACAAATTCGGAACTTGCATATTTCGAGAGCAACAAATTCAGACAATACGTCAGTACCAAATTTAAGCGAGCAACAAATTTTTTTCTGATACTTTACTCTTGTAAGTTTTCACGCTGTGCGGCTTTCCGCCATTATTTATTATTATTTTGCAAGCAACAAATTCGGAAGTTGCATATTTCGAGAGCAACAAATTCAGACAATACGTCAGTATCAAATTTAAACGAGCAACAAATTTTTTTCTGGTACTTTACTCTTGTAAGTTTGCACGCTGTGCGGCTTTCCGGCATTATTTATTCTTATTTTGCAAGCAACAAATTCGGAACTTGCATATTTCGAGAGCAACAAATTCAGACAATACGTCAGTATCAAATTTAAGCGAGCAACAAATTTTTTTCTGATACTTTACTCTTGTAAGTTTGCACGCTGTGCGGCTTTCCGGCATTATTTATTCTTATTTTGCAAGCAACAAATTCGGAACATGCATATTTCGAGAGCAACAAATTCAGACAATACGTCAGTATCAAATTTAAACGAGCAACAAATTTTTTTCTGATACTTTACTCTTGTAAGTTTGCACGCTGTGCGGCTTTCCGGCATTATTTATTCTTATTTTGCAAGCAACAAATTCGGAACTTGCATATTTCGAGAGCAACAAATTCAGACAATACGTCAGTACCAAATTTAAGCGAGCAACAAATTTTTTTCTGATACTTTACTCTTGTAAGTTTTCACGCTGTGCGGCTTTCCGGCATTATTTATTCTTATTTTGCAAGCAACAAATTCGGAACATGCATATTTCGAGAGCAACAAATTCAGACAATACGTCAGTATCAAATTTAAACGAGCAACAAATTTTTTTCTGGTACTTTACTCTTGTAAGTTTGCACGCTGTGCGGCTTTCCGGCATTATTTATACTTATTTTGCAAGCAACAAATTCGGAAGTTGCATATTTCGAGAGCAACAAATTCAGACAATACGTCAGTAACAAATTTAAGCGAGCAACAAATTTTTTTCTGATACTTTACTCTTGTAAGTTTGCACGCTGTGCGGCTTTCCGGCATTATTTATTCTTATTTTGCAAGCAACAAATTCGGAACTTGCATATTTCGAGAGCAACAAATTCAGACAGTACGTCAGTATCAAATTTAAACGAGCAACAAATTTTTTTCTGATACTTTACTCTTGTAAGTTTGCACGCTGTGCGGCTTTCCGGCATTATTTATTCTTATTTTGCAAGCAACAAATTCGGAAGTTGCATATTTCGAGAGCAACAAATTCAGACAATACGTCAGTATCAAATTTAAACGAGCAACAAATTTTTTTCTGATACTTTACTCTTGTAAGTTTGCACGCTGTGCGGCTTTCCGGCATTATTTATTCTTATTTTGCAAGCAACAAATTCGGAACTTGCATATTTCGAAAGCAACAAATTCAGACAATACGTCAGTACCAAATTTAAGCGAGCAACAAATTTTTTTCTGATACTTTACTCTTGTAAGTTTGCACGCTGTGCGGCTTTCCGGCATTATTTATTCTTATTTTGCAAGCAACAAATTCGGAACATGCATATTTCGAGAGCAACAAATTCAGACAGTACGTCAGTATCAAATTTAAACGAGCAACAAATTTTTTTCTGATACTTTACTCTTGTAAGTTTGCACGCTGTGCGGCTTTCCGGCATTATTAATACTTATTTTGCAAGCAACAAATTCGGAAGTTGCATATTTCGAGAGCAACAAATTCAGACAATACGTCAGTATCAAATTTAAGCGAGCAACAAATTTTTTTCTGATACTTTACTCTTGTAAGTTTGCACGCTGTGCGGCTTTCCGGCATTATTTATTCTTATTTTGCAAGCAACAAATTCGGAACTTGCATATTTCGAGAGCAACAAATTCAGACAATACGTCAGTATCAAATTTAAACGAGCAACAAATTTTTTTCTGATACTTTACTCTTGTAAGTTTGCACGCTGTGCGGCTTTCCGGCATTATTTATTCTTATTTTGCAAGCAACAAATTCGGAACATGCATATTTCGAGAGCAACAAATTCAGACAGTACGTCAGTATCAAATTTAAACGAGCAACAAATTTTTTTATGGTAGTTTACTCTTGTAAGTTTGCACGCTGTGCGGCTTTCCGGCATTATTAATACTTATTTTGCAAGCAACAAATTCGGAAGTTGCATATTTCGAAAGCAACAAATTCAGACAATACGTCAGTAACAAATTTAAGCGAGCAACAAATTTTTTTCTGATACTTTACTCTTGTAAGTTTGCACGCTGTGCGGCTTTCCGGCATTATTTATACTTATTTTGCAAGCAACAAATTCGGAACTTGCATATTTCGAGAGCAACAAATTCAGACAGTACGTCAGTATCAAATTTAAACGAGCAACAAATTTTTTTCTGATACTTTACTCTTGTAAGTTTGCACGCTGTGCGGCTTTCCGGCATTATTTATTCTTATTTTGCAAGCAACAAATTCGGAAGTTGCATATTTCGAGAGCAACAAATTCAGACAATACGTCAGTATCAAATTTAAACGAGCAACAAATTTTTTTCTGATACTTTACTCTTGTAAGTTTGCACGCTGTGCGGCTTTCCGGCATTATTTATACTTATTTTGCAAGCAACAAATTCGGAACTTGCATATTTCGAGAGCAACAAATTCAGACAGTACGTCAGTATCAAATTTAAACGAGCAACAAATTTTTTTCTGATACTTTACTCTTGTAAGTTTGCACGCTGTGCGGCTTTCCGGCATTATTTATACTTATTTTGCAAGCAACAAATTCGGAACTTGCATATTTCGAGAGCAACAAATTCAGACAGTACGTCAGTATCAAATTTAAACGAGCAACAAATTTTTTTCTGATACTTTATTCTTGTAAGTTTGCACGCTGTGCGGCTTTCCGGCATTATTTATTCTTATTTTGCAAGCAACAAATTCGGAACTTGCATATTTCGAGAGCAACAAATTCAGACAATACGTCAGTATCAAATTTAAACGAGCAACAAATTTTTTTCTGATACTTTACTCTTGTAAGTTTGCACGCTGTGCGGCTTTCCGGCATTATTTATTCTTATTTTGCAAGCAACAAATTCGGAACTTGCATATTTCGAGAGCAACAAATTCAGACAATACGTCAGTACCAAATTTAAGCGAGCAACAAATTTTTTTCTGATACTTTACTCTTGTAAGTTTGCACGCTGTGCGGCTTTCCGGCATTATTTATTCTTATTTTGCAAGCAACAAATTCGGAACATGCATATTTCGAGAGCAACAAATTCAGACAGTACGTCAGTATCAAATTTAAACGAGCAACAAATTTTTTTCTGGTAGTTTACTCTTGTAAGTTTGCACGCTGTGCGGCTTTCCGGCATTATTTATTCTTATTTTGCAAGCAACAAATTCGGAACTTGCATATTTCGAGAGCAACAAATTAGCAACAAATTCTTATATTATTGTTATGTACAATTTTGTTGCTATATATATATTGTTCCGCTAACTTAATCTTCCTTTAGCGGAACATCATTTTTTTTTAAAACTTACAGAGCAACAAATTTTTTTCTTTGGCAACTTTTTAGCAACAAATGAGCAACAAATAAAAATATTAATTAGAATTGATTCTGCTCATTTTGTTCCGCTAACTTATAAGACGT
>JAXRKO010001582.1:0-10000 GCA_037039905.1 Formica aserva
GTTAGGTTAGTTAGGTTAGGTTAGGTTAGGTTAGGTTAGGTTAGTTAGGTTAGTTAGGTTAGGTTAGGTTAGGTTAGGTTAGGTTAGGTTAGGTTAGGTTAGGTTAGGTTAGGTTAGGTTAGGTTAGGTTAGGTAGGTTAGAGTTAGGTTAGGTTAGGTTAGGTTAGGTTAGGTTAGGTTAGGTTAGGTTAGGTTAGGTTAGGTTAGGTTAGGTTAGGTTAGGTTAGGTTAGGTTAGGTTAGGTTAGGTTAGGTTAGGTTAGGTTAGGTTAGGAGGTTAGGTTAGGTTAGGTTAGGTTAGGTTAGGTTAGGTTAGGTTAGGTTAGGTAGTAGGTAGGTTAGGTTAGGTTAGGTTAGGTTAGGTTAGGTTAGGTTAGGTTAGGTTAGGTTAGGTTAGGTTAGGTAGGTTAGGTTAGGTTAGGTTAGGTTAGGTTAGGTTAGGTTAGGTTAGGTTAGGTTAGGTTAGGTTAGGTTAGGTTAGGTTAGGTTAGGTTAGGTTAGGTTAGGTTAGGTTAGGTTAGGTTAGGTTAGGTTAGGTTAGGTTAGGTTAGGTTAGGTTAGGTTAGGTTAGGTTAGGTTAGGTTAGGTTAGGTTAGGTTAGGTTAGGTTAGGTTAGGTTAGGTTAGGTTAGGTTAGGTTAGGTTAGGTTAGGTTAGGTTAGGTTAGGTTAGGTTAGGTTAGGTTAGGTTAGGTTAGGTTAGGTTAGGTTAGGTTAGGTTAGGTTAGGTTAGGTTAGGTTAGGTTAGGTTAGGTTAGGTTAGGTTAGGTTAGGTTAGGTTAGGTTAGGTTAGGTTAGGTTAGGTTAGGTTAGGTTAGGTTAGGTTAGGTTAGGTTAGGTTAGGTTAGGTTAGGTTAGGTTAGGTTAGGTTAGGTTAGGTTAGGTTAGGTTAGGTTAGGTTAGGTTAGGTTAGGTTAGGTTAGGTTAGGTTAGGTTAGGTTAGGTTAGGTTAGGTTAGGTTAGGTTAGGTTAGGTTAGGTTAGGTTAGGTTAGGTTAGGTTAGGTTAGGTTAGGTTAGGTTAGGTTAGGTTAGGTTAGGTTAGGTTAGGTTAGGTTAGGTTAGGTTAGGTTAGGTTAGGTTAGGTTAGGTTAGGTTAGGTTAGGTTAGGTTAGGTTAGGTTAGGTTAGGTTAGGTTAGGTTAGGTAGGTTAGGTTAGGTTAGGTTAGGTTAGGTTAGGTTAGGTTAGGTTAGGTTAGGTTAGGTTAGGTTAGGTTAGGTTAGGTTAGGTTAGGTTAGGTTAGGTTAGGTTAGGTTAGGTTAGGTTAGGTTAGGTTAGGTTAGGTTAGGTTAGGTTAGGTTAGGTTAGGTTAGGTTAGGTTAGGTTAGGTTAGGTTAGGTTAGGTTAGGTTAGGTTAGGTTAGGTTAGGTTAGGTTAGGTTAGGTTAGGTTAGGTTAGGTTAGGTTAGGTTAGGTTAGGTTAGGTTAGGTTAGGTTAGGTTAGGTTAGGTTAGGTTAGGTTAGGTTAGGTTAGGTTAGGTTAGGTTAGGTTAGGTTAGGTTAGTTAGTTAGGTTAGGTTAGGTTAGGTTAGGTTAGGTTAGGTTAGGTTAGGTTAGGTTAGGTTAGGTTAGGTTAGGTTAGGTTAGGTTAGGTTAGGTTAGGTTAGGTTAGGTTAGGTTAGTTAGGTTAGGTTAGGTTAGGTTAGGTTAGGTTAGGTTAGTTAGGTTAGGTTAGGTTAGGTTAGGTTAGGTTAGGTTAGGTTAGGTTAGGTTAGGTTAGGTTAGGTTAGGTTAGGTTAGGTTAGGTTAGGTTAGGTTAGGTTAGGTTAGGTTAGGTTAGGTTAGGTTAGGTTAGGTTAGGTTAGGTTAGGTTAGGTTAGGTTAGGTTAGGTTAGGTTAGGTTAGGTTAGGTTAGGTTAGGTTAGGTTAGGTTAGGTTAGGTTAGGTTAGGTTAGGTTAGGTTAGGTTAGGTTAGGTTAGGTTAGGTTAGGTTAGGTTAGGTTAGGTTAGGTTAGGTTAGGTTAGGTTAGGTTAGGTTAGGTTAGGTTAGGTTAGGTTAGGTTAGGTTAGGTTAGGTTAGGTTAGGTTAGGTTAGGTTAGGTTAGGTTAGGTTAGGTTAGGTTAGGTTAGGTTAGGTTAGGTTAGGTTAGGTTAGGTTAGGTTAGGTTAGGTTAGGTTAGGTTAGGTTAGGTTAGGTTAGGTTAGGTTAGGTTAGGTTAGGTTAGGTTAGGTTAGGTTAGGTTAGGTTAGGTTAGGTTAGGTTAGGTTAGGTTAGGTTAGGTTAGGTTAGGTTAGGTTAGGTTAGGTTAGGTTAGGTTAGGTTAGGTTAGGTTAGGTTAGGTTAGGTTAGGTTAGGTTAGGTTAGGTTAGGTTAGGTTAGGTTAGGTTAGGTTAGGTTAGGTTAGGTTAGGTTAGGTTAGGTTAGGTTAGGTTAGGTTAGGTTAGGTTAGGTTAGGTTAGGTTAGGTTAGGTTAGGTTAGGTTAGGTTAGGTTAGGTTAGGTTAGGTTAGGTTAGGTTAGGTTAGGTTAGGTTAGGTTAGGTTAGGTTAGGTTAGGTTAGGTTAGGTTAGGTTAGGTTAGGTTAGGTTAGGTTAGGTTAGGTTAGGTTAGGTTAGGTTAGGTTAGGTTAGGTTAGGTTAGGTTAGGTTAGGTTAGGTTAGGTTAGGTTAGGTTAGGTTAGGTTAGGTTAGGTTAGGTTAGGTTAGGTTAGGTTAGGTTAGGTTAGGTTAGGTTAGGTTAGGTTAGGTTAGGTTAGGTTAGGTTAGGTTAGGTTAGGTTAGGTTAGGTTAGGTTAGGTTAGGTTAGGTTAGGTTAGGTTAGGTTAGGTTAGGTTAGGTTAGGTTAGGTTAGGTTAGGTTAGGTTAGGTTAGGTTAGGTTAGGTTAGGTTAGGTTAGGTTAGGTTAGGTTAGGTTAGGTTAGGTTAGGTTAGGTTAGGTTAGGTTAGGTTAGGTTAGGTTAGGTTAGGTTAGGTTAGGTTAGGTTAGGTTAGGTTAGGTTAGGTTAGGTTAGGTTAGGTTAGGTTAGGTTAGGTTAGGTTAGGTTAGGTTAGGTTAGGTTAGGTTAGGTTAGGTTAGGTTAGGTTAGGTTAGGTTAGGTTAGGTTAGGTTAGGTTAGGTTAGGTTAGGTTAGGTTAGGTTAGGTTAGGTTAGGTTAGGTTAGGTTAGGTTAGGTTAGGTTAGGTTAGGTTAGGTTAGGTTAGGTTAGGTTAGGTTAGGTTAGGTTAGGTTAGGTTAGGTTAGGTTAGGTTAGGTTAGGTTAGGTTAGGTTAGGTTAGGTTAGGTTAGGTTAGGTTAGGTTAGGTTAGGTTAGGTTAGGTTAGGTTAGGTTAGGTTAGGTTAGGTTAGGTTAGGTTAGGTTAGGTTAGGTTAGGTTAGGTTAGGTTAGGTTAGGTTAGGTTAGGTTAGGTTAGGTTAGGTTAGGTTAGGTTAGGTTAGGTTAGGTTAGGTTAGGTTAGGTTAGGTTAGGTTAGGTTAGGTTAGGTTAGGTTAGGTTAGGTTAGGTTAGGTTAGGTTAGGTTAGGTTAGGTTAGGTTAGGTTAGGTTAGGTTAGGTTAGGTTAGGTTAGGTTAGGTTAGGTTAGGTTAGGTTAGGTTAGGTTAGGTTAGGTTAGGTTAGGTTAGGTTAGGTTAGGTTAGGTTAGGTTAGGTTAGGTTAGGTTAGGTTAGGTTAGGTTAGGTTAGGTTAGGTTAGGTTAGGTTAGGTTAGGTTAGGTTAGGTTAGGTTAGGTTAGGTTAGGTTAGGTTAGGTTAGGTTAGGTTAGGTTAGGTTAGGTTAGGTTAGGTTAGGTTAGGTTAGGTTAGGTTAGGTTAGGTTAGGTTAGGTTAGGTTAGGTTAGGTTAGGTTAGGTTAGGTTAGGTTAGGTTAGGTTAGGTTAGGTTAGGTTAGGTTAGGTTAGGTTAGGTTAGGTTAGGTTAGGTTAGGTTAGGTTAGGTTAGGTTAGGTTAGGTTAGGTTAGGTTAGGTTAGGTTAGGTTAGGTTAGGTTAGGTTAGGTTAGGTTAGGTTAGGTTAGGTTAGGTTAGGTTAGGTTAGGTTAGGTTAGGTTAGGTTAGGTTAGGTTAGGTTAGGTTAGGTTAGGTTAGGTTAGGTTAGGTTAGGTTAGGTTAGGTTAGGTTAGGTTAGGTTAGGTTAGGTTAGGTTAGGTTAGGTTAGGTTAGGTTAGGTTAGGTTAGGTTAGGTTAGGTTAGGTTAGGTTAGGTTAGGTTAGGTTAGGTTAGGTTAGGTTAGGTTAGGTTAGGTTAGGTTAGGTTAGGTTAGGTTAGGTTAGGTTAGGTTAGGTTAGGTTAGGTTAGGTTAGGTTAGGTTAGGTTAGGTTAGGTTAGGTTAGGTTAGGTTAGGTTAGGTTAGGTTAGGTTAGGTTAGGTTAGGTTAGGTTAGGTTAGGTTAGGTTAGGTTAGGTTAGGTTAGGTTAGGTTAGGTTAGGTTAGGTTAGGTTAGGTTAGGTTAGGTTAGGTTAGGTTAGGTTAGGTTAGGTTAGGTTAGGTTAGGTTAGGTTAGGTTAGGTTAGGTTAGGTTAGGTTAGGTTAGGTTAGGTTAGGTTAGGTTAGGTTAGGTTAGGTTAGGTTAGGTTAGGTTAGGTTAGGTTAGGTTAGGTTAGGTTAGGTTAGGTTAGGTTAGGTTAGGTTAGGTTAGGTTAGGTTAGGTTAGGTTAGGTTAGGTTAGGTTAGGTTAGGTTAGGTTAGGTTAGGTTAGGTTAGGTTAGGTTAGGTTAGGTTAGGTTAGGTTAGGTTAGGTTAGGTTAGGTTAGGTTAGGTTAGGTTAGGTTAGGTTAGGTTAGGTTAGGTTAGGTTAGGTTAGGTTAGGTTAGGTTAGGTTAGGTTAGGTTAGGTTAGGTTAGGTTAGGTTAGGTTAGGTTAGGTTAGGTTAGGTTAGGTTAGGTTAGGTTAGGTTAGGTTAGGTTAGGTTAGGTTAGGTTAGGTTAGGTTAGGTTAGGTTAGGTTAGGTTAGGTTAGGTTAGGTTAGGTTAGGTTAGGTTAGGTTAGGTTAGGTTAGGTTAGGTTAGGTTAGGTTAGGTTAGGTTAGGTTAGGTTAGGTTAGGTTAGGTTAGGTTAGGTTAGGTTAGGTTAGGTTAGGTTAGGTTAGGTTAGGTTAGGTTAGGTTAGGTTAGGTTAGGTTAGGTTAGGTTAGGTTAGGTTAGGTTAGGTTAGGTTAGGTTAGGTTAGGTTAGGTTAGGTTAGGTTAGGTTAGGTTAGGTTAGGTTAGGTTAGGTTAGGTTAGGTTAGGTTAGGTTAGGTTAGGTTAGGTTAGGTTAGGTTAGGTTAGGTTAGGTTAGGTTAGGTTAGGTTAGGTTAGGTTAGGTTAGGTTAGGTTAGGTTAGGTTAGGTTAGGTTAGGTTAGGTTAGGTTAGGTTAGGTTAGGTTAGGTTAGGTTAGGTTAGGTTAGGTTAGGTTAGGTTAGGTTAGGTTAGGTTAGGTTAGGTTAGGTTAGGTTAGGTTAGGTTAGGTTAGGTTAGGTTAGGTTAGGTTAGGTTAGGTTAGGTTAGGTTAGGTTAGGTTAGGTTAGGTTAGGTTAGGTTAGGTTAGGTTAGGTTAGGTTAGGTTAGGTTAGGTTAGGTTAGGTTAGGTTAGGTTAGGTTAGGTTAGGTTAGGTTAGGTTAGGTTAGGTTAGGTTAGGTTAGGTTAGGTTAGGTTAGGTTAGGTTAGGTTAGGTTAGGTTAGGTTAGGTTAGGTTAGGTTAGGTTAGGTTAGGTTAGGTTAGGTTAGGTTAGGTTAGGTTAGGTTAGGTTAGGTTAGGTTAGGTTAGGTTAGGTTAGGTTAGGTTAGGTTAGGTTAGGTTAGGTTAGGTTAGGTTAGGTTAGGTTAGGTTAGGTTAGGTTAGGTTAGGTTAGGTTAGGTTAGGTTAGGTTAGGTTAGGTTAGGTTAGGTTAGGTTAGGTTAGGTTAGGTTAGGTTAGGTTAGGTTAGGTTAGGTTAGGTTAGGTTAGGTTAGGTTAGGTTAGGTTAGGTTAGGTTAGGTTAGGTTAGGTTAGGTTAGGTTAGGTTAGGTTAGGTTAGGTTAGGTTAGGTTAGGTTAGGTTAGGTTAGGTTAGGTTAGGTTAGGTTAGGTTAGGTTAGGTTAGGTTAGGTTAGGTTAGGTTAGGTTAGGTTAGGTTAGGTTAGGTTAGGTTAGGTTAGGTTAGGTTAGGTTAGGTTAGGTTAGGTTAGGTTAGGTTAGGTTAGGTTAGGTTAGGTTAGGTTAGGTTAGGTTAGGTTAGGTTAGGTTAGGTTAGGTTAGGTTAGGTTAGGTTAGGTTAGGTTAGGTTAGGTTAGGTTAGGTTAGGTTAGGTTAGGTTAGGTTAGGTTAGGTTAGGTTAGGTTAGGTTAGGTTAGGTTAGGTTAGGTTAGGTTAGGTTAGGTTAGGTTAGGTTAGGTTAGGTTAGGTTAGGTTAGGTTAGGTTAGGTTAGGTTAGGTTAGGTTAGGTTAGGTTAGGTTAGGTTAGGTTAGGTTAGGTTAGGTTAGGTTAGGTTAGGTTAGGTTAGGTTAGGTTAGGTTAGGTTAGGTTAGGTTAGGTTAGGTTAGGTTAGGTTAGGTTAGGTTAGGTTAGGTTAGGTTAGGTTAGGTTAGGTTAGGTTAGGTTAGGTTAGGTTAGGTTAGGTTAGGTTAGGTTAGGTTAGGTTAGGTTAGGTTAGGTTAGGTTAGGTTAGGTTAGGTTAGGTTAGGTTAGGTTAGGTTAGGTTAGGTTAGGTTAGGTTAGGTTAGGTTAGGTTAGGTTAGGTTAGGTTAGGTTAGGTTAGGTTAGGTTAGGTTAGGTTAGGTTAGGTTAGGTTAGGTTAGGTTAGGTTAGGTTAGGTTAGGTTAGGTTAGGTTAGGTTAGGTTAGGTTAGGTTAGGTTAGGTTAGGTTAGGTTAGGTTAGGTTAGGTTAGGTTAGGTTAGGTTAGGTTAGGTTAGGTTAGGTTAGGTTAGGTTAGGTTAGGTTAGGTTAGGTTAGGTTAGGTTAGGTTAGGTTAGGTTAGGTTAGGTTAGGTTAGGTTAGGTTAGGTTAGGTTAGGTTAGGTTAGGTTAGGTTAGGTTAGGTTAGGTTAGGTTAGGTTAGGTTAGGTTAGGTTAGGTTAGGTTAGGTTAGGTTAGGTTAGGTTAGGTTAGGTTAGGTTAGGTTAGGTTAGGTTAGGTTAGGTTAGGTTAGGTTAGGTTAGGTTAGGTTAGGTTAGGTTAGGTTAGGTTAGGTTAGGTTAGGTTAGGTTAGGTTAGGTTAGGTTAGGTTAGGTTAGGTTAGGTTAGGTTAGGTTAGGTTAGGTTAGGTTAGGTTAGGTTAGGTTAGGTTAGGTTAGGTTAGGTTAGGTTAGGTTAGGTTAGGTTAGGTTAGGTTAGGTTAGGTTAGGTTAGGTTAGGTTAGGTTAGGTTAGGTTAGGTTAGGTTAGGTTAGGTTAGGTTAGGTTAGGTTAGGTTAGGTTAGGTTAGGTTAGGTTAGGTTAGGTTAGGTTAGGTTAGGTTAGGTTAGGTTAGGTTAGGTTAGGTTAGGTTAGGTTAGGTTAGGTTAGGTTAGGTTAGGTTAGGTTAGGTTAGGTTAGGTTAGGTTAGGTTAGGTTAGGTTAGGTTAGGTTAGGTTAGGTTAGGTTAGGTTAGGTTAGGTTAGGTTAGGTTAGGTTAGGTTAGGTTAGGTTAGGTTAGGTTAGGTTAGGTTAGGTTAGGTTAGGTTAGGTTAGGTTAGGTTAGGTTAGGTTAGGTTAGGTTAGGTTAGGTTAGGTTAGGTTAGGTTAGGTTAGGTTAGGTTAGGTTAGGTTAGGTTAGGTTAGGTTAGGTTAGGTTAGGTTAGGTTAGGTTAGGTTAGGTTAGGTTAGGTTAGGTTAGGTTAGGTTAGGTTAGGTTAGGTTAGGTTAGGTTAGGTTAGGTTAGGTTAGGTTAGGTTAGGTTAGGTTAGGTTAGGTTAGGTTAGGTTAGGTTAGGTTAGGTTAGGTTAGGTTAGGTTAGGTTAGGTTAGGTTAGGTTAGGTTAGGTTAGGTTAGGTTAGGTTAGGTTAGGTTAGGTTAGGTTAGGTTAGGTTAGGTTAGGTTAGGTTAGGTTAGGTTAGGTTAGGTTAGGTTAGGTTAGGTTAGGTTAGGTTAGGTTAGGTTAGGTTAGGTTAGGTTAGGTTAGGTTAGGTTAGGTTAGGTTAGGTTAGGTTAGGTTAGGTTAGGTTAGGTTAGGTTAGGTTAGGTTAGGTTAGGTTAGGTTAGGTTAGGTTAGGTTAGGTTAGGTTAGGTTAGGTTAGGTTAGGTTAGGTTAGGTTAGGTTAGGTTAGGTTAGGTTAGGTTAGGTTAGGTTAGGTTAGGTTAGGTTAGGTTAGGTTAGGTTAGGTTAGGTTAGGTTAGGTTAGGTTAGGTTAGGTTAGGTTAGGTTAGGTTAGGTTAGGTTAGGTTAGGTTAGGTTAGGTTAGGTTAGGTTAGGTTAGGTTAGGTTAGGTTAGGTTAGGTTAGGTTAGGTTAGGTTAGGTTAGGTTAGGTTAGGTTAGGTTAGGTTAGGTTAGGTTAGGTTAGGTTAGGTTAGGTTAGGTTAGGTTAGGTTAGGTTAGGTTAGGTTAGGTTAGGTTAGGTTAGGTTAGGTTAGGTTAGGTTAGGTTAGGTTAGGTTAGGTTAGGTTAGGTTAGGTTAGGTTAGGTTAGGTTAGGTTAGGTTAGGTTAGGTTAGGTTAGGTTAGGTTAGGTTAGGTTAGGTTAGGTTAGGTTAGGTTAGGTTAGGTTAGGTTAGGTTAGGTTAGGTTAGGTTAGGTTAGGTTAGGTTAGGTTAGGTTAGGTTAGGTTAGGTTAGGTTAGGTTAGGTTAGGTTAGGTTAGGTTAGGTTAGGTTAGGTTAGGTTAGGTTAGGTTAGGTTAGGTTAGGTTAGGTTAGGTTAGGTTAGGTTAGGTTAGGTTAGGTTAGGTTAGGTTAGGTTAGGTTAGGTTAGGTTAGGTTAGGTTAGGTTAGGTTAGGTTAGGTTAGGTTAGGTTAGGTTAGGTTAGGTTAGGTTAGGTTAGGTTAGGTTAGGTTAGGTTAGGTTAGGTTAGGTTAGGTTAGGTTAGGTTAGGTTAGGTTAGGTTAGGTTAGGTTAGGTTAGGTTAGGTTAGGTTAGGTTAGGTTAGGTTAGGTTAGGTTAGGTTAGGTTAGGTTAGGTTAGGTTAGGTTAGGTTAGGTTAGGTTAGGTTAGGTTAGGTTAGGTTAGGTTAGGTTAGGTTAGGTTAGGTTAGGTTAGGTTAGGTTAGGTTAGGTTAGGTTAGGTTAGGTTAGGTTAGGTTAGGTTAGGTTAGGTTAGGTTAGGTTAGGTTAGGTTAGGTTAGGTTAGGTTAGGTTAGGTTAGGTTAGGTTAGGTTAGGTTAGGTTAGGTTAGGTTAGGTTAGGTTAGGTTAGGTTAGGTTAGGTTAGGTTAGGTTAGGTTAGGTTAGGTTAGGTTAGGTTAGGTTAGGTTAGGTTAGGTTAGGTTAGGTTAGGTTAGGTTAGGTTAGGTTAGGTTAGGTTAGGTTAGGTTAGGTTAGGTTAGGTTAGGTTAGGTTAGGTTAGGTTAGGTTAGGTTAGGTTAGGTTAGGTTAGGTTAGGTTAGGTTAGGTTAGGTTAGGTTAGGTTAGGTTAGGTTAGGTTAGGTTAGGTTAGGTTAGGTTAGGTTAGGTTAGGTTAGGTTAGGTTAGGTTAGGTTAGGTTAGGTTAGGTTAGGTTAGGTTAGGTTAGGTTAGGTTAGGTTAGGTTAGGTTAGGTTAGGTTAGGTTAGGTTAGGTTAGGTTAGGTTAGGTTAGGTTAGGTTAGGTTAGGTTAGGTTAGGTTAGGTTAGGTTAGGTTAGGTTAGGTTAGGTTAGGTTAGGTTAGGTTAGGTTAGGTTAGGTTAGGTTAGGTTAGGTTAGGTTAGGTTAGGTTAGGTTAGGTTAGGTTAGGTTAGGTTAGGTTAGGTTAGGTTAGGTTAGGTTAGGTTAGGTTAGGTTAGGTTAGGTTAGGTTAGGTTAGGTTAGGTTAGGTTAGGTTAGGTTAGGTTAGGTTAGGTTAGGTTAGGTTAGGTTAGGTTAGGTTAGGTTAGGTTAGGTTAGGTTAGGTTAGGTTAGGTTAGGTTAGGTTAGGTTAGGTTAGGTTAGGTTAGGTTAGGTTAGGTTAGGTTAGGTTAGGTTAGGTTAGGTTAGGTTAGGTTAGGTTAGGTTAGGTTAGGTTAGGTTAG